>WMED01006407.1:0-12851 GCA_019650415.1 Pipa parva | reverse complement strand
CACCACTAATAATGTAATAACATGTGCAATATATAGATCAGTAGCACTTCCTGTATAATGCTATATAATGATTATTAGATAGCCCTTTCTGTGCTACCACAATTTATGTAAATTGGTTGTTCCCTTGCTCTTTCTTTTAGTAATTTGGTAGCTGTCATCCTATGCAATATCAAAGAAGCAAATATCTTTTGAGCATTAAATAATGAAATTATTGAGTAAGGATAAGACTTGGGTTTTAATCAGGGGTGGGCAATTATATTTCTCATGGGGCCATATGAAAGGTTTGGGTGGTTTTAGAAGGCCGAAGTGGCGTGCCTAGCTTGCTGGCGCCTATGGGGGTTGGCCACGCATCCTCATTTTTTCATGCTCAGGAGGGATGGTTGACGATGGTTGGAGGGCCTGATGTGGCCCGCGGGCCGTACAATGTCCAGGTCTGGTATAAAGGATATCAAGCCCTGTTAGATCATTCAGGAGTTGGAATACTTGTTCCCAAAAGTAAAGGATGAGCAGGCAAGATAACTAAAGGAGTAGTAGATCTCCCATGTTTTTGCTGTGTGTTCAACCAGGAAATCATTATATTATATTATATTATTTATAGATAAGGTTTAATATCATTGAGGATTATGTTGAATTAATATAGAAACAACTAGCAGCTATTTTGACAATACTGGCTACATTACTGGAAGCCAAAATGTGAGAAATTGGTAACATTATACAAAGAAATGTTGGTGGAAGAAAGACTCCAAAGGCAGCAATCACTGCAAACCCTTTATTAGGAGAATAATTATACACATGTTTCGGGCTGGTGCCCTTTGTCAAAAACATGTGAGTAATTATTCACCCAATAAAGGGTTTGCAGTGATTGCTGCCTTTGGAGTCTTTCTTCCACCACCATTTTTTTGTGTATTATGATATGAGATCAAAAGTTTCTGTTAGTAAATGTCGATCAAAAAAATCCCAAAAAACTTCCAAGATCTCACAGGAATAAACTAGGAAAGGTGAAAATCAGGTTTTTCTGAGTTTATTAAATTTCTAAAAGTTAACATTTATAGTATTGTTGGAATTTATAAAGCTATATTACACAGCAGCATTAGGATTTTCATGGAATTCTCTATAAATTGATCTCAAAATGAGTTGTTTATCACTAAAAGCAATAATCATCTAACTTTCCTGTTTTAAACTATAATAAAAACTGCCTCTGCCCATCTACCCATTCCGTAATTAGGAAGAATTACAAGCTCGTATAGTCTGGGGGTGATTAACAAGGCAGAAGGAGGAGATACTCACCGATACCAATGTTAGGATCCAGCACTGTCCCTGCTGACTTCTATGTTGTCCTCTTCTCTTCCAATTCCTGTCGGTTTCACTGAAAATAGCAAGAAAACCTGCTGCGGGGTCAGATCTGGAGCCTAACAATGGTATCGGTGACTATATCCACCTTTGCTAATCACCCCTAGACTATCCAAACCTACAGTTCTCTTTTAAATATTTGACAAGGATAAATAATATTTGTAGTCTAGTCTGTTTTGAAGCATTATAACATGGCAGTGAAGTATGATAAATAAAGGAGTTAATTAGGGTCTTCTGTTCTATTATCTGGCTGCTGGGGTCCTCAATTTCACATTGAACTGAAACTCCACTGTAAATAGGAGAGGGCTTAGGGCAGGCTCTTAAAGGAGGGTCAGTCTAAGCCCCTGCAGTGTTGATGCCATAGTTCTTTATTCATTCTTAAATTAAATCAATTAGCTAGCTGCAGGGTAAGCCCGCTGTCTATCACAAAGGGATAATTTAGCATGCCTTTAGCTTCCCTTTATTTCTCTGCTATTTCTCCCTGTTTTTTGTTATACTGCTGCTACATGTTGCAACCTGCTCTGTGCAATAAAAACAAGCTAATCAGTCTTTAGCAGAAAGCTTTGCTTAATGCTTTCCTAGAGGGGATGCTAAACTTACATCTTACTATACTGTAGTTGTTATCTAAAATTATTTGCAATTTGGTTTTTATTCGCCTTCTTTTTAGTTTTTTTTATACACGCAGGCATCTGGAAATTTCTTAAAGCACCAGTAGCTTGTAATCGTATATGATCTCACTGAGCATATTCCAGGCATTTTTTTTTTTAAGCATTTAAGATGAATGGAAAAAAATGAAGAATACACTAATCTTGTAGTTAACTGAGGGAACTGTAAAGTGACACATATGATCAGCTTAATTTACAGCACAATGTGTATAAAGGATTGTCTAGTGCAGTGGTTGGCAAAGTGCCATTCGCGAGAATTGCGGCTCTTTAGCCGCCTTGTTGTGGCTTGGAGCACACTGCCCAAGCCACGCCCACAACTGCTGACGGCTCTTCTGATTGGGCGTCGGTGGTCATGTGGTCGGGAGAGGCCACACCTACCTCCTCCAGAGGCTCCAGTCGCTGCTGGAGGAGGGAGGGAAATAGTTCCCTCCTCAAACAACTTTGCCGAACCCTGGTCTAGTGTGTAACAGTGTGTAATAATTTAATGGAATACACATGGACTAAGTAGGGCAATTGCACTGCACTAATTATGTGCTCTCTGACAATGTTACAATAGTTATGCTTCCATAGGCTGGTGCTCTATCAAAGATTAAAGTAATCTTCACATTTACTGGGTAAAAGGTTGTGTGCCAATGCATATGGCGGTACTGCTATAGCCAATGAAATAACTTATTAAAGCCAGGCGTAATAAAATAATACATACTTACTAAAGTCGTAAACCGTATTTGCCCTTTTTTTTTTTTTACCAATTTTGACACTTTATCCCCGGTTTTTTGCCAGTCTTTCACCATTTTCGCCCATTTTTCTCTGCTATCAAAATTTACTAAGCCCCTTCCAACTTTTTTTTTACTAATACAACATGTCGCCAGGTTGAAGGTAGCGAAATTCCATTATTCCTTATGGAGATGGGTCTGTAAAAAGTCCCTGGTGTAATAATAGGGTGAAAAATGTTGAAAAGCGAAAATACAGTTTTTCTATCTTTTGTAAATACGCCGCGTATACGTATGAAAAAGACAACATATTAGAAAGAAATTAACCAGGGGGATTTATAAACAGAGGCAAACTTTACAGGGGTTCTAGTAACCTACAGTAACCAATCTGAGGTTGTCTTTTATTATTCTTGCTTCCTTATAACAGAGAAGCTAACTCCTGATTGGTTGCTATGGGTTAATAGAATTCTGTAAACAATTAAACATGTCGATGAATTTCTCTGATTGTCTTGAAAAAAAATGGCCATCATGGAATTAGGAGTAATTGCTTAAATAGGCCTAGGCAAAGGTGTCCCACATGTTATTAAAAAATATATATAAAATTAAGCCATAAATATTATTTGGAGAAAAACTGGGCAATAGTTAATGTTGAAAGTACATGAAACAATTTTTAGTGTATCCGGTGCTAGAACACACTCAGAGGGGAATTCAGGATAGTCTGAAGTGAGGTGCGGAGTGTTCGCCTCACTTCGGACTGACTGATCTGCGCTTGCTGATGTCCTGCACGCGGTCATCAGCGAGCGCATTAAAGGGATTCCAGTCTCGGCGAGAGCAAAAGAGTTGCCTCGCCAAGACTGGAATCCTTTTAAAGCGCTCGCTGATGTCCACGCGCAGGACATCAGCGAGCGCAGATCAGTTAGTCCAAAGTGAGGCGAACACTCCGAACCTCACTTCGGACTATCTTGAATTACCCTCAGTCAATCATTCAAATCATTAGAGAAATATAACTATGTTTTTTTCCCCACAAAATAAAAGTAAGTGCATTTTTAACAGCGTTGCTAATTTCTACGGCGTGGCTGTGTTTTTACTGAAATTGAAAACAGTATAAAAAAAAAATTACCCAAAACAGCATCTTTATATTGTCAACACATTTCTCTATGCATTTTAGCAATTACACCTGTAATAAACAGGAACATTTTCAATTCAGTTTTGATAGCGTATGAACATTCTTGTTTGCTTAGGGAGAAATGTGAAAGAGGGAAATGAAAGCCAATGGTCATATAAACTAATATACCAATATATATTTATATACAGAGAATGTAGGAATTTAATTACTTAATGTGGAATAACTATACATAGGTTGCGAGTTTATATCAGGCACTTTAACTGTAACAGACATCTTTTCAGGCATTTCAACTTTTTACACAGGTTTAATATTACTTTACTATATGATTTAATTAAATTAGAACCATTTCATACCGTTATAGGTAAAAAAATGTGTGATTTTAGTTATTCTCTCTATTTAAAGGAAAACTATAATAATATGCAGACAATTAGTTACAGTTAAATTAATATAGTACTGGAAAATGTATTTCATTTGTGTAAGGAGACGTGGTTACTCTGGTTGTAAAATACATTAAATGATCACTGTTCTCCTGTCTAAAATAAAAAGTATACAGCTTAAAGAAACTGTACACACTTAGGCTAGGTTCACACTGGCATTTTTATGTGCGGCGTATAAACACTGTGCATAAAAACAAAAAAAGCTGCCCCATATAAACCTATGGACTTACCTTGTTGTGGCCACACTAGCAGACATATACTATAGACCACGTACAAAATGCGTGAGAAGCCGCGAACACCAAGGGAGCATTCACACTGCGTCGGTAAGTACAATAGAAATGTGCCTTATCAGATTTTGTTTACTGTACAGTGACTTAATTGTCATTTGCTTGTTGTGTACTCAAGGCTGTGCAGGAAGAGGTATAATTAGTTCTTCTTTTTAGATCTGTGATACACCTGTTCTATTATTTGAAGTTCTGTTCCTTTAAACTTAAGTCCACGTTCTTTTGCCGACATACATAAAAGGGTATGTTATCAGGTAAATCACAAAAGTGCTGGTGCGGTCTAAATGAAAATTGATATTGATTTCTTTTTTGTCTTTTTTTTTTCCAAGATGAATAAAGATCGTGCTAGTATAGAAAAAATAAAACAACTTTTTAAACAATACGTGTAGCTAAAGCAAGCGCATCTCACTCATTGGAAATGAAGCTTGTACCTTTGGATTTACTCTACAGCTTCCTCAAGGCTCTTAGTAGTTTAAACTTTTTGATGTTTTTTTGGACTGTTAAATTACAGATGAAGTAGCAGTGTAAGCTATTTGTATTGGAAATCTTCTGAAATATCTTTTATGTTAGGCAAGGTTTCTGATTGTCAAAGACAAAAGTGAATTTCCTGTGGGTTTCTAATCTTGAATTTTGCCTTAAGTGAATCGATATTCCTAATAAATGTTCATTGCACTTACATTTGTTAGAAGGAGACAAAGCAAAATGGAATTTGAAAGCAGCGAGGCAGGAGACTTACATTCTGTTACTATTAAAGGGTTGGATTTTATTCAGAATTAAGTGGGCCTCAGTCACCTTAATACAAAAAAGCAGGAGACAGCAGTGATGAGTCTCTGAGGGATGTAGATGCTTAGGCCCTTATTCACCAATGTGCGAAGTGAGCCGCAATGTGTTCGACTCACTTCGCACATTGTGTTATGCGCATACTGATGTCCTGTGCGCGGACATCAGCATGCGCATTAAAGGGATTCCCCTCCCGGCGAGAGCACTCTAGTCTAGTTATGTCTAAGCGCTACGGCGCAAAACGCATCAGAAGGGGGCGCCATTGTAACATCCATGTTTTTATCTTTTCATTTGGATCTTGCTTTTTAAAGATGTTTGAATAAAAATTATTGCTTTTACTCTGTGAGTGCCGGGAACTGTTTTCTCCGCTGATGCTGCACTGGGCCTTTTTTCCCTGGCACCGAGTAAGTTTTTCTACTTTTTCCTTATCACTGTTTTGAACATTCATTTGGATTGAGCATTCCCTTTCTCTTCAGCCTTTGTAAGTTGTCAAATTGGTTCTAAATTTGACAAATAACAGAGTTTGCTAAATAAGCAGAGTTGGAGAAGTGACAAATGGATGTGAATTTGGATCTTTACAAAACTGTTCCCACTTAGATAAAAAAAAAACCTACATGTTATTCTAGTGTCTGAATTAGTTTTGGGGTTTAATGAGTAAACAGAATAAAAGTATATATATTTGTGAGTTCTGAGTATCCTCAATTTTATTGTGACTACAGTGTGAAGGGCTAGGAGTCAAGCATCGTGAAATCTGTCCAATGATTATGCACTTTATTAGTGCTAAATTTGAAGGGAAATTATGATTTACAGATGATCCTACTGTAACATTAGTGAATAACTCTGTGCCTGATGCATTTAATTAAAGTAAAGTTATTGACCAAACTATACATATATATTATATTTATAATGTAGAAACATAAACTTAAACATTGAAAATTAAAAACGATTTTGTGTTATTGAGTTCTCACCTCTTAATCAAGCAGCCCTGCTCCTGCAGCAAATCTGTTTACAGACACTTCCTGTACAGTGCCCAGACGCCACCTCCCCCTAATGAGGTCACACAATGACTCATTCTGCTAGTGCATGTTTAGTAATCAGATACTTTCCTTTCACTGCTACAAACCCTGCAGCATATAATTCCGACAGTGTCGGTTTTTAAGACAGAGAATGTGAGAGGGGTGGGGGTGTGGCCTCATACTCTGCAGAGTGCTGCAGAGTGAAAAGGTGAGTGAGGATTTCATTAATTGTTTTTCCACTTTACAATACTTTAATGGGGCAACCTTTATAAATCGGGTTTACTTACACTTTAAGTGGCAGCAAATATAACATTCGTGTAGCTATTATTGTGGATTCCTGAACTAGTTTTTTTCATTTAATAGCATTGTCTCAAATGGCTTGACAATTAGAAGTGAAGATTCAAGAATCAAGTGAAAAAAATTGAGAATCCCTGGTCTATAAGATGTGACCAGATGAATGGTGAAGGACATAAAATATGTGTTTTGGATTTGGATAGGACTGCACGGTGAACTAAAATTGTATCAGACTCTTAAATAATTTAACCATGACTATCCATGGGAAAACCTTGTTTCAAAAAGTGTGAGGTTGCAGGGGCTTATTCATCAAAGTGAGAATCCAAATGTTGAAGTGAATTTGCATCACTTCAAGATGCTACACACCGGTAGTCACAAATTCTCTGTTCCTTTTTCACTAAATGGCAGATTCCCTTAATGGAGAATCATACAATTTCGATGCAGATCCGTGCATCCAGCAGTTTAGTCAGTTGAATAGTAGGAGCCTTCACATCAACCCCTGAGTTTGGACCTTTAAACGGCAGTATTGACTTTCATGAATAAGCCCCACAGAATTATGGATATGTTCTATAAAGCTTTGAAACACTATTGTATTAATAACTATAATATATAAAAGATTTACTAATATATTGAACCTAACTGAATTTTTGATTGTGCTGCCAAAATTCAAGTCGTTTTTTTTTTTTGTTTGTTTGTTTGTTTTTGTTTTTGTTTTGTTTTACACTAGTTTTGAGATATTTTCTTTCTTTCTAATTCTTTTTTTTTTTTCTTGCACTGAGGATGAATGTAGACTATACAAACACATGATCTGATATTTAGAAGCCATTTTTTCCTTTGGAACTGCTACAGTGTTCCCTGACAGACCAACATTTGTACATCTACATATGGTTCCCCATTCAGCACTGACAACTTGAGGTAGGAAACACTTTTTGCCAACGATCTGATTGTAAAATTTTAATTAAAAGAAAGAACAGGTTACAAGTTACCTTGATGATGAAAATGTAAAATTATATAATAAGACAGCAAAAAAATATGCTACATAAAAGAGATACCCTCCTGGCATGAAGAGACCTTGGGGTGTTAAATTCATAAGTGCCTGAACACCATCTGTCAGGATATTAAAAATGCAGTTTCAGGCATAAAAGGAATCATAACACGTTAATGAGCATTCTTAGCTTGAATATCACGGAGCCATTAGTTTAAAAATTGCAGAAAGAAAGTTGGTCTGGTGTGTGAACACTGATAAGTGTAAATCCAATAAACATTATAATATATAGGATAATGTACTCCTTTCTGTAATTTATAAGGATATTATTAGACACCAAGGATGACCATATCAAAATACAAGGCCCAGACTGAGTACTTTTATATTGGGCATGGAACTCTGAGGTGACTTTCAATATTCTTATAAATTACAAAATAGAGTATATTACCTTCAATCAAGACAGAAAAGAGCTCTCTAATATAGTGCACACAAAAAGGAATTTTATTAAATGAAACATATAAAGTGTATGAAAAATGTAAAAACAATGCGACATAAACCATAGAAAGATTAAAAACAATTAAAAATAAATAGGAACCCACCAAGCATATGAGATGCTAAAATGAATTAATCGACCAATGGAGGTAGTATTAATACATACTGTATGTTTAAATAATTAAATAGGCTCAATGTAATTGAGCACTAATAAATGCTAATAACCCTTTAGTTACCATCACTTATCATGAATGTTGTCAAGTCAGTCTCCGGGAAAGAGAAAATGTCATATAACGAATCGAAAAATCACTGGAGAGGAGATGAGGCAGAGCTCATACTGGTGCAGGTTGTTCCACTTTACTTTACCCAGCTAAAGTGTACAGTGCTTATCTTACATATCGCAAGATACATAACAGTATCCATAAGATTTA
This sequence comes from Pipa parva, assembly GCA_019650415.1. Taxonomy (NCBI): domain Eukaryota; kingdom Metazoa; phylum Chordata; class Amphibia; order Anura; family Pipidae; genus Pipa; species Pipa parva. Next base: position 4,281 of record WMED01006407.1, on the reverse strand, counting down.
CAACCAGCATCATGCAGACAAACCTAGATTAAGGGGAGAATTCACGATTGTGCAAAGTGAGCTCCGAAGCCTTCGCCTCACTTTGCACAGACTGATATGCGCTCACTGATGTCCTGCACGCGGACATCAGCGAGCGCATTAAAGGGATTCCAGTCTTGGCGAGACCAAAAGTGTTGCCTCGACGAGACTGGAATCCCTTTAATGCGCTCTCTGATGTCCGCGTGCAGGACATCAGTGAGCGTATATCAGTCTGTGCAAAGTGAGCCGAAGGCTTCGGAGCTCAATTCGCACAATCGTGAATTCCCCTAAGTGTCCAAAATCTAGACTTACCCAGTTAATTACTGATTTCCATCAAACATACTTAACTGCAGAGCCATTAATAATTAGACATACCCAGATATAGAATTCAGTGCTGATGAGATATGCCCAAATAAACTGCAGAGATCATTACACGTGGGACAAACCTAGATACAGAGTCCAGTGACATACCCAGTTACATTTATATAAAGAGTCATAGCTTACTTACTTCTCTCAGCGCTTAACCAGTTACTATAACCAGTCCATAAGCAAAGACAAGAGAGTATAGGTGATACCTTTTATTGGCTAACGGAATAGATGGTAAATGCAAGCTTTCGAGGCTCCTAAAAGGCCCCTTCATCAGGCAAATTTGATTGCCTGATGAAGAGGACTTAGTAGTCTGGAAAGCTTGGTATCACCTGTACTCTCTTATCTTTGCTTAAATCTATGGCTAACATGGTGCACAACTCTACAGTCCATAAAGACATACACAGATTCAGTGCCCGGTTGTTTTTAGATTTAACCAAATGCAGAAATATATGATCCAAGATACCCAGAGAAAATACCAAGATAAAATTCCCAGGGTCAATTAGACATACCCAGGCAATTGTCCATTGGCTAGCAGATATACTCAAACACGTTACCCCTTATCCACCAGTCATACCCAATTTCTGTGCCCAGTGCCCATTACACATATGCAGATATCCCACCAGCTTCTACCAACCAGCCTCTGCCCACCAACCTCTATCCCCCAGGCTCTTTGTATCATCCTCTACCAACCAGCCTCTGCCCACCAGCCTCTACCAACCAGCCTCTGCCCACCAGCCTCTATCCCCCAGGCTCTTTGTATCACCCTCTACCAACCAGCCTCTGCCCACCAGCCTCTATCCCCCAGGCTCTTTGTATCAGCCTCTACCAACCAGCCTCTGCCCTCCAGCCTCTGCCCCCCAGCCTCTTTGTATCAGCCTCTACCCACCAGCCATTCACTCGTTGGATAAAAACTCCCACAAGGAGCTAATAAAACTAGATGAACTGAGGCGCAATGAGAGGGTTTGTGAACTGGGGATAGGCATCAACACCATTCAGCACATGACATCTATATAGTCCTGCTTCTAGAAACCTATGCTTCACATGGCTATTTTAACTTTATATGGTAGCTATGATACATTAACTGCAAATGAAGAATAATATTTTTAGCTCACTCTATAATCTTAGAAAACACTCCTTTCAGTGTACTGGGCATTTCATTTTATTCCAGCAAATCACTTCTGCATTATTAATTTCTATGGAAAAGGTAGTTTATTCACAGACAAGACAGGAATGTACGATTGTTTCAGAAATTTCACACTGTGGAGAAAGGTAAAAAATAAAATCTGTGAATACACTGCAGATTTTACATGTGGATTTGTCAGTGTGATTATTGAGCTGGGCTGCACACGTGGCACAATGATTTATTTCAGTAAAAACAATATGCAGAAATAGAAGTGATATCACACGTGGCCAGATTATAATTGGTTTAGTGACCTGACTCTGCTGTGAATTATACAGCTCTGGGAGGGTAACATAAAATATCGGAGCAGTGTAGTCAAGCAATAACTGGAAAGGTTAACATCTAATCAATCAAAGGAAGGCATTGCAAAGTTAAAGAATGGAATTGAAAGTTCTTCATGGCTCATTTAAGTATTAAAATTATTTTGAAACCTTTCATAGTTCTGAACCCTATAATTAGGTTTGATTATTTAAAGAACAAAAATTTCTTTTCATGTCTCATGTTCAATTCTACAATTTAAGGGGATATTTCTACAAGTCGTTGACCAATTAAAGAAAAACTAAAGTTAAAAAAAAAAAAAAGTCATATAAAAAAAATACCTCATAGTAAGTTCAGCCTTACAGCTGTGCCGTAATTTCTCTGCACCGAGGCAGACTTCAGAGCGCTTCGGCTGACACAGGAGCCACAGTGAGGCCTTGCCCCTTATGCAAATGAGTGTATATGTCATCACGCTCATTGCGCTTCTTAGTTTTGCTGGTGAGAGGAGCGCTCTCAATTAGGGCGCAATGAGAGTGATGATGTATATGCTCTTTTGGACCGCAAATTTGACCCGGTGACAGGAGCTTCACGGTGGCTGTTGTACCCTCCTAAGCGCTGTGAAGTCTGCCTCCATTCAGTGAAATGACAGCACAGTTCAAGCTAAGCCTGCAACGGTTCAACTTACTATAAGGTTGTTTTTTTTAATGACTTTTTAATTTTTTGGGACCTTTAGTTCTCCTTTAAGCTGGAGAAACAGTGTTTGTTTGTTATGCCAGTATCACCTACTTAAAAAGCTTTTATTGCCATGTCAGAAAGTCACTTCTTTTAATCGGAAAGCTGTTTTCGATCCTGTAAAAATCAAAAAGCTTAAATAATCTTCCCCAGTCCCCTTATTTCTTTAGTAGTTAGTATTCCATGTATGGACACATTTCCCATATGTAAGGGATTGTGGATTATTTCCTTCTGTGAAAGGATCTTCTAGTTGATGTTCAGAGAATATAGCAAATGTAACATGGGAATTTGCTATTTATTATCTGAGCAGAGAGTCATTGGTAAGTCACCCTCCACTGGTAAAAGGGGTGAGTCTCCTTTTGAAGTTTCTGTAAGAGAACAGTCTAGGGCAGTGGTTCTTAACCTTGTTTGAGGTACCGAACCCACCAGTTTCATATGCACATTCACCGAACCCTTCTTTAGTGATAAATCCCTTGACCTCTGTAGCGGAGGCTCCGCCGAATCCCTGAGACCGACTCACCAAACCCCTAGGGTTCGATAGAACCCTGGTTAAGAACCACTGGTCTAGGGTGTGGATTAGAACGGGGAACTAGTACCCTGGTGGTTGCAAGGCTTAGAATGGTCATTACATATAGGGCAGAGACTGGAGTGATAACTGTAGTGACTAACTTTCGAATCTGAATTCCCTTGCAGCGCAGAGCAATTCTTCAAGTAGGTGTTTTAGAGAATATTAACTAATGAATTCATTGCTTCTTAGTAATATTTTTAGCATTGGTTATGCAGAATGTTTTTATTATATGCAAAGAGATTACAAATTATTCTTAGCTAAAAGTTTTGTACAAATGCAAATGGTTTTAAACTCAAAATTCACATAATTGTACAGATTGGTATGAAACATCTGCTGAAATGTAAATGTATTAATCTAGCGGTTATTAAGGGCTTGTAGAGCTGATTCACCATATTAGCTAATGATTCATTGTTATGCCAGGTGATGACATTACAGGTACAGTATTTTATTCACAAATCTGGATATTTTCAATTGATTTGTTTTCATTTTATTTTATTGCAGGATATGCATAAATATATATACATAAATAATTTGCAAAACAGATTTCAAAATCTAATTACAGTTACAGGAAAATTACTGAATCCCTAAACAGTGAAGCTAATTGGTAATAAAATGTGCTAAAAAGATACTGCTTATTCTCAAGCATTAGTCTGCAAGCTCCTTCATATGGCTGACAGCTTTCCCAAGTAAGACATCTGACACTACCTGACAAATTACTGCTAAAAGGTAAACCGATGAAATTGTTCCATACATAGCAAATCCGCTACAATTTCCCCATTATAAAGTCGAGACAATTTTTTAAAGTTAAGATTGCGACAATAATAAAGTCGCGACTGTGACAATATTCTCATTATAAAGATGTGACTGCGACAGCAGCAGCCTATTGCGATTGCCTTTATCTGGTGAATTCGCACCTATACGCAACAATTTGGACTTTAGGGGGTTATTCACTAAAGTCCGAATTGGTGCGTATTGGTGCGAATTCGCCAGATAAAGACTGCTACTGTCACAGTCGCATCTTTATAATGAGAATATTGTAGCAGTCGCGACTTTATTATGGTTAAATTGTCACAATCTTAACATTAAAAACTTGTCACGACTTTACAATGGGGAAATTGAAGCGGATTTACTATGGGAATACACTGCTTGCGAATTC
>WMED01006406.1:0-12169 GCA_019650415.1 Pipa parva | reverse complement strand
CTCATAAAAGCTAATTAGATCTGTTTGTTAGGATCAATCCCTTATTTCTTTGAACCAAGATACTCCAGGATAGTATCTCTTAGAAAGCCTTCAATCATTTATATTTATACCAAGGGGGCATCCTCTACATCTAGAGGAAAAAAAGTATTTGCTTCAACATAGAAGGTTTTTTTTACTGTATTAACAGTGAGGTTATGGAACTCTCTGCGTGAAGAAGTTGTCATGGTTAATTCCATTAAAAAGTTCAGAATGGGCTTGGATGTCTTCCTTAAGTGTAGGAATATTACAAGCTATGGGTATTGGATAACTGAAGGTGGGTTCTTGATCCGGGGAATTACTCTGATTAACATATTTGGAGTTGGACAGGAATTTATAACCCCAAGATGAAAATCATGTGTTTTTTTCCTCATTTATTTATTTGCACCTTCCTCTGGATCAATCTTGCAAGATAATAGGCTGAACTTGTGTTTTTCTTTGGCCTTATAAACTATGTTACTACACTTGTATGCCTTCCTGACAATGTTAATCTGTGTAATACACTGCCCTTGTATACAATAAAAATGGAGGAACTGACACATTATAAGCCTTAAATGTCTACAATATAAACTTAGATTCAGTGTTATTGCAGTTTGAATAATAGAAAACAAAACCCATAACAAAAAAAATTTTTTAAGAGAAAATTCTGATTCTGCAGTGACCGGAGAAAAGGGGTCTGACAAAAAAAAAAAATAAATAAATAAAATAAATATATATATATATATATATATATGATTTTCCTTAAAGAGATTTTCACTCCTTACACACACACACACACACACACAAACAAAAGGGAATACATTTTTCCTAGCGCTTATAAAATGAACCCATTAAAGCAGCGGTTCTCAACCTGGGGGTCGCACAACCGTCCCACGGAGGTTGAGAACCACTGTGGCACCCTTCTTATAAGGGTTCCTGCGGGGTGACGTCAGCCGAAAACATCAACACATGACGTGCGTACGTGATGACGTTCGACCAAAACATCATCACGCGATGCGTGGTGACGTCAGAGCCGGGGGTCACGGCAAAAAAAAGGTTGAGAACCGCTGCATTAAAGTAACCGTTTAACCACCAACAGTTATTTGCTGTCTGTTTGGCACTGCTAAATAAAAATTAAATAAATGCTTTCTGTCATATAAATTATTTATTTATTTCTACCCCTTACAATTTAGCACCAGTTTGGTACTGAAGCTCCTCCTCTCTCTCAGCCACTTCCTGTTCAGCAGTTCAGTTTGGAATGTTGAGTTAATGAATTGACTGACAGGCTGGATAATGCTAAATAACCAATCAGAACCTTTAGGATGTCATCCACCTTTTTTTTTTTTTTTTTTTATTCTTAAAAGGTGTAGTTAACCTAGAACAAACAATTCTTAAAGAAAGGGCTGAAATATTGACTGGATTATTGTATGGATTTGGTCTCTCATGTCCAGTATCAGTGCGATATTGCTACTGACAGCATACACCAATAGCTGCAACTATTGTAATTGCCCATGGTAATTCATTAACTATTCCTTAGTTGAACTCGCACCTTAGTGAATAACCCCCATATATGCTTAAAGCAGAACAGAAGCCAAATACTACACATCAAAGAAGTCTATAATAAAGGTCACTGCCTGTAGAGGGACAATACAGAGAAATGCACACCGATGTATTTAGATAGCTCCTGCAATACACTAGACTACTCTAGCATATTTTAATAAAGAAATTTGAGCATCCAGTACCAGATCAATGTCATATAGTCTAATCTGGTATGTAGGTCATATTTGGAAACAGGAGTGTAAACTCCTCCAGAAGCCAATCAAGTGAATATTCTCTATACTCCACCACTTATACTGTTGAAAGGAGAGCAAAAAGTAATGTTATTTATAAAGAAGCCATACGATGGCTTCAGTGAATTTGAGCACCAGATACTAGTTATTTATTTCTTTAAAAGGGAGACTAAAGGCTTAGAGAAAATGCCTCTATACATATAACATATAACTCTGAATAGTCTAATTATCCAGACATAACTAATATTAAATTTTCCTAGCTCCGGATATAAACTCTTATATGCCACAGAAGGCAAGCAATACGTGGAATCCATTTTGTGATTTTAGTACCTCCCCAAAGTCATGGGATATGCTTACTTAGAGACTGAGTTAAAATAAGCTGCCTTCTGTGACATATAACAGCTGATATCTGGAGCTATTTAAAGTAAATACTGTTTATCTGTCTGGATAAAGTTCTGCTAACCTATACACAAACATTCTCTCTGAGCCTTTAATGTCCCTTTAAGCAAAGTATGTAGGCTTTCCAAAATATGTAAGCTTTACTGAAAAAAAAAATGACCACCTGATATCTGATTAAAGAATAGTTAAACAAAATGTCATTTGCCAGTTTAATTGTCACACTACATAAAATTATAGATTGTAAGATTATTAAAAACTTAGTCACATTTTACATTTACAGAATCCACACCTCTGTAACCTACAGCAACATTTGGAAGCTGCCAATTGATGTGAATTCCAAGACTCTTCTTCAGCACAAGTAGGTGAGAGGAATGGCTTCCACTGCAAAATTTAGCTATGGCAATTAACCACTGGGGACTTCTGGCTATTAGGTACCATCAGATTGGCAGCATCAGATCACTGCAGAAGCAAACATTTTTGTTTCTTCTTGTGGTAAGTGCATATAAAAAAAATAAATTGTTATTTCTGAAAACTATTGAGTATATTGTAACGGTACAAAGATCACACAGCTCATCATTTTCATAAGTAGCATTCTGGCTAAGCTTTGTTGTTTGCATGAAAAAGAATATAAGAATATATTTATGTTACATTACAATGATATTTTATTTTAAGATTATCTGCAGGTACTAGTGTATTTTTTGTGTGCATACAAACATAATGTACATCAGATAAAATCTGGTTTACAGTGGTAAATGTCTAAAGCTAATTCAATTCAGCAAGAGGAAAATTATTTTTAAAAACTGGATTAAAAAAAAAAAAAAACCCAGGGGATTGAATGACAACTGGTGCTTAATACTGTTTCAATAGCAAAACTAATGAAGTTCACAAACTATCACAGGGTTTTCCTTATCCTTACAGGATTTAAAAATATGATCTAGAGAATGCAGTTGGCGTACAATCTGCCAAAAAGAAAACTAGGACTTGGTTACTTGTGATTGTAAACATTATGCAAATGCGGTTTTATAGTCTTTTGATTCATCACGTTCCAAATACAAGAAGGACCTTGCTATACCTTATCTAGCCCAATATGTTCTCCCACAAGATTTTGTATTGAAGGAGTCAAAAAGTTGTGAAAAAGCGACAACCTGCCCCCAAACAGAAATGCTTATAGTGTTCATTTATACTTTATAAGAAAATAGAGGCGTTGCAATCAATACTATGCTGTAGGTTAGTGCCTTCATCCGTTATGTAGTTTCAAGAGGTTCTTAACAACTGATTTGGAACCACCAGGAGAAGAGGGAAAACAAAATAACAGTAAAAATGAAAACAAAAACAAAATAATGTCCAATGTAGTCAGCAATACCAAAGCCACATGCCTACATACATCCCAATCTTAAGACTGACCAACTTACCTGAAACTTAGACAGCTTTCCTGTGACCATATCATATGATGTCCTTTTGTACCTCTCTCCTCCTCCGTATATTGAAAATGAATAACAAATGAAACAATATTTGCCTAACAGCAGCTCATCTTTTATAAATTCAAGATATGGTCCAAATAACTGTTTAGGCTGAATCCACGTGTCAAGGGGTCTGGAACCAACAAGATACACCTCAGCAAACTTTTGGTACAACACATGATCTTCAAAGACACCCACATCCAGTACGGTGCCAGTTCACAAAAAAGCAGATGATCATTTCAAATTTTGTATAGAAGAGAACAAAGTTTGAGCTTGGAAATTAAAAACCAAAAAAGTTTCACATTAGTAACAAGACTAGATATATGAAGGAGTGTTACAATATCATACTGGTTTCAGATAAATAAATATTCTATGTAGCAGTCATTGTGGTTTTAGGAGAGATCTTCTTGAAGCAAAGCGGGTATTACCTAGGACAAAGGCGGACATCAGATGTAGTCGAGATTTCATGAAGTCTCTAAGAAAGTATTTAATGAAGATACACATTGTATGAAGAGTCGTCAGCAATGCCATTTTAATACACAGTGCTACATTAGTGATAAATACCATACGTCCAGATTTTGTACTTCTTTATTAGCAGTATTCATTTAACTGCAGGTCAACAAAACGTACATGGCTTTATATTATTAGTCCAAATACAATTTATCAGCTCCACAGGATGACCTGGACAAACTGGCAAATTGGAATTAATGTTAAGATTATACATTTAGAGAAGAAGTAATTCTGCAGTTTTACACCATTAAATAAAAAAAAAATAAACCCAGCAAAAACTGAGGTTTAAATAGCGAAGAAATTACCCAGTAATTTAGAAGATTAAAGGAAGCTATATGACCCACCTATTTGAAGTATGGTTCTCTGTCTAAATGCCTTAAACATTACATGACCACAGCAGCAATTGTAATGCACACGCATTGGCATATTATTAAAGAACAGGCTGCAGCAATGCTCTGAAGACAGTAGTTGAGCTGCTGCACTTAACGGGGCAGTATATGGGGTGGCAGGTGGCAAGCTGCAGCTGCATTTTCTGGTGCAGCATATGGGGTGTGGGGGGGGAGAATTGCTGCACTGCAGGAGCAATATATAGCAGGGCAAACTCCAGAGGATCTGGGGCCTAAAAGAATCCTTTTTAACATTTCCAGATCCCTAGCTACCTTTATTACACTAACACTTTGACTGTTATCTCTTTTGTCATGTCCTGCAATAATGATAATTTATTATGATTGTGTACATGGAAGTTTTTGATAGTATGCAGTGAGCCCTTGTAATCAGCTTCTCTGGTGATCCCAAGGTGCCTCAGTCCAACACTGGGAAAACTGCTGCTGTTTAAAGGGAATTAAATGGGTGCAAGGGGGGGAGGGACTGTTGCACTGTGTGGAGCACTATATTGGTGAGCTAATGCTGCACCGTGAGGCACACTATATATGGAAAAACTACTGCTGCTGCACTTTATGGGGTATTCTATTAAGGAGGAGAGTGCTGCACTGTAAGCCCCTTTCCATCCATCACAATCCTTACAGGAACATACTATCCAGCCAGCTGCTCTCGCACCAGAAAATTTCCTAGTTTTAGGCACTGTTCTGGCCCTTCTCTTTTCTTATCCTTTGTGCCTTTATTTCCTGTGCTCTGTCTACCTCCATGTGCCCGCCTCAGAATCATCCTCTATAGCTGCTGTTGCTTCTTCTTTCCCTTCCTCCCTCTTCTTTATCCCCATGTATCCTTACCTCTGTTCCCCCCCTAGACGTGCTCTCATTCCTTCTACTTTTCTTTCTATGTCTCTCTCCTTCAAGCTTACTTCTTTTTGTCCTTCCCAACTGTCTCTTCTTCCATTTCTTTCTCCTCCGTGGCTGGCATAATTCACTGTGTCTAGAGGCACATATATTAGTACTTTGCATACTGTGTGTGTGTGTCTGCTGATGTTTCAGTCTATATAGCATTAGCGCTTTCCATATTGCACTCCTGGAGTGGTGCTTTTATCGCATGGGGAGATTTTTTTTTTAATCATCAGATGCCCGAGTGCATTTTAGCATGTGTGTGTATATGGCACTTACAGTATGTCTAATGTATTTGGTTATCTGCAGGCCTGTAAGACAATTAATTGTGACTACTAGGCTATGTGCAAAATAGTTTACGATCTGCTGCTCACCCTTAGCAACTAAACACTGTGTAATGTAGTTGGCTAGCTAATGTTGCTCAATGAGCTGTTTAAAGCTATAGAGATGTGTAACTGAGTAATGTAACTATAAAAGTGTGCCGCAGTGTGCTTTGCATGCTGACTTACTCTTCTTTTTACTGTGGCAACCAACCATATAATACAAATCCCAAGTGCATGAGCAGAAGAACTTCCCTCCTCTTTAAAGGATTTAAAAGGTTTTTGGGTTTTTTTAAGGCAGCAGTGCTTAAAAAAGGAAAATGTGTACAGCTTGTTATGACATCATGTTAGTTCTCACTAACATGCCCAACACATATTATTCTTCAATAGGAGGGAGGGGAACATACACACTTAGGCTTACATTAGCATCAGCTACAAGCAAAGACGTATTGGATTTTATTACAAATTATATATTATTATAAAAGTCAGACTGTGGGCAGAAGCAGAGGTTATATTGATTTATTTATAGAAAATAATGCCTGGCAGGTATTTCATAGAAAGGATCATCGAAAGTACACTTTTTGTGTTTTGAACGTTAGTAAAGAAAGATGTAAAATGCATTCTCAGGAAAGATCATCCTTCCTTTTAGATTTAGCAGATTAGATGTAGAGTTGGCAGAAACAATGAGGCATATACTAATGAATATAACAACTGGTCTGCTTGCTACCTGGATTCAGAAATGGTTATTTCCACCATCGAGAGTAATTTTTCCCTCCCTCTGTGAGGTAAGAAAGATTAGACTTCATGGCTTTGAGCATTTTTAGACACCAAATTATCACTCTTGTTTAAGAAGTATACACAATGTATGCAGGGCTGAATCCTGTAACACAATCTGTAGGTGGTCTCTGTACAGAATGTATACCACTAACAATCAACATTCCGAGCTTTCTTTAGCCATACCCACTGAAGCAAATACAACATATAAATAGATTGTATAAGGACTGAGCACGAAACCACAACAATTTACAGACAAGTCCAGTTGAGTGTGGCATGAACCTCCCTTTAGCAAAGCATTGGGTCCTGCCTGGAATGTTTGTTATTCCATTACTTTCCCAGCTACAAAGGATGCTGTGATAGTCTATGGCAGTCACTTTCTTCTCTACTTCCTTTCTAGTAAGTGAATACCACACTAGCAGCAAGCAAATAAAAAAGCATAACAGTGATACAGACACAAGTAAATGAAAGGACGGATATCATCTAACACACGATACAGTTGGTCTGTTCAGTATATTCCAATTACAAACAATATGTTGCTTACCACTCACCTGGTAATGGTTTACCACCAGCAGTTGGCATCTTTCAACTTTAATTTTTTTTTTTTTGTACTAGACTAATTATATACAGCTGATACACTGTGGTGCTGTAGGTTTTTCAAACTTGCCATGGGTTGAAAAAGTACAACTTACCTTTAAAACTCAGACACATAAAAAGACTGTGTTGCTGCAGGACTAAGTATGATAATGTTTGGATGCAAGCTTCCAACTGCACTTGGTTAAAAAAAAAAATGCAATACAAAGGCCTGTAAGTATAGAGTCTGTCAGCCTAAACAAGCTATGTTACAAAGCAGCAAATCAGTACCTTTAGGCTGTAATGTTATGTTATATAACTGCTGGTGCTAGTATCTCATGGCTGCCCTGTTGGATCCTCATTATTATGCTTATAAACACCAACATATCATGACACTAATTAGGGGAATATTTATAATGCTTTCTATTGAATTTTACAGGTTAAAAATACCTTTTCAGTGTAAAAAAATGCATCAAAAGTTCAAAAATATATATATTTATTGAATGGTTGGGAAACATCACGTGGTACACTGTGAATATCAATGAGGCATACATTCAGTGATTGTTTTTATACATGCTCTGTAAGAAGTCAATGCCCAGGACAACAGCTTTCTCAGCAGAATGTATAGCTAAAATGCTACAAAGGCAGCTATATGTAAGAAGTGAAAATAATCAGGTAGGTGCTTGAAAGGGAAAGACTGTGGAGTTATACACTAAGGTGCGAACTCTAGTGTCTAATTCTCAGACAGCGAATTCCCATAGTAAATCTGCGGCCATTTCCCCATTGTAAAGTCGCAACCGCGATAATTTTTAAAATTGCGGCTGTGACAATATTTCCATAGTAAAGTCGCAACTATGACAACATTCTCATTATAAAGACGCGACTGCGACAGTAGCAGTCTATTGCAACTGTCTTTAGCTGGTGAATTCACACCTACACGCAACAATTCGGACTTTAGTGAATAACCCCATGTGTATAATTGTGTTGCTGGCATGTAGGCTATATCAACAATTGTGATTTATTATTAGGAGGCTTTAGTTCTTGCTCTAGCAGCCATGCAACATGCAACTACATTTACTATGCAGCACCAAAGCAAGTAGATGTCATGCATAATTTTCATAACTAATGAAATGTACTTAATGGATCTGGACTGCATTATAAAGATCCATGCAAAATTTAAATTAAAAAAAAAAAAAACACACACTCTCTACAGGTTCTCATATCACTATTATTTATACTACTTGAAAGGTAATACTCTAAAACTGAAGTTCTCTGAGCACGCCAGTGATGTTCACCATCATATTATCATTCACCCTTAATGAATAAAATGCTCAAATTAAAGATTCTAGAGTCACAAGGCTAACTTTGCACTGACATATATACACTCATTTTTTCTTGTAAGAACACAATAAAAATATCTATTTTTTAAATGGGCCACATTGGCGGGCATCTGTATTTTCCCAATTAGCATTTTGTTTTTCATCCACTCATTCTTGTATAGTAGCAGTAAAACTTCTCATCATTTTTGACAAACCATATCCTTTATTACACTTGTATAGAATCAATAATGCATTGTTTTGGATGCCTTTTGTTGTTTATCATATATCCTATCCTTTTATTTCTTCTGTATACCCTCCTAATTTGCCCCATACACTTGTGCTTGAGATGGTTCTCTTTATAAGCTCCCTCTGAGCATTCTTTCTGGATAAGACAGATCACCTGTCCAACATTAGTCATTATATACCATTCCCTATAAGCTTTTGTCACTGAAAAATCGAAGGGGTTATTGGCTAAAGTGCGAATTGTTGCGTAAAGGTGAGAATTCGCCATTACCCAATAGATGTCTACTGTCACAGTCGCTATTTTACTATTGTTGCAAATTTGCTATGGGAATCCGCTGTTTGAGAATTCGATAGTTCAATTCTCACTTTAGTCAATAACCCCCTAAATGTAATTTTAAGATTATTATATGTTATATTTCCAAACAAAAGAAACAGAACCTTTGGCACAAATCCAAAGATTCTGCAGGAAATCCTTGGTCTACCAGAGAGCCCCCCGGTGATTTCCAAGATGGGAAAAACTTTCAATTACAGGGAGAATATGCTAGGACACAGAAGACATGTATGTAGGTTTTAACATTTATTAGGACATTTGTTTATACAGTAGTTGTAATTAAACATTTCTTTCACCCCAACTTACCTTTAGAAGAGATATTTTTACTTCCAGAATGATTCTTCTGACGAGCAACTGCCACAGCAATGCCCACTGGAGGGTGCCGTATTTCTATCTCTCCCTGTGGGCCCATTATTTCCCTCCCAAATGATTTGGCACTTTCTGGTCTCTCAGAGTCCCTCTTTGGCCCTGGCTGTGACTGGGTCTGTTGGATCTTGACTGAATTTTTTTGTAATGTATCCAGCTTCATGTTTCCAAGACCACCAAATGGGCTTTTCTTTCCACTGCTTTGCCATGCAGCCGCTTCTTTGGCAAAGCTCCCACTGTACTTTATAAGGTTCTGCATGGCGCAGTTGTCAGGATGACTGGAGGGATGCAAAGATTCAGCACTGTTCCGGCAGCGACCTGAAGACCTAGGGAGGTTGGCAGAGTCCAGGTAAATCTTTTTATTTTCACCTTCTGCATGGTTTGAAAGGGCATGTTGTGCTGCTAGAACAGCCATTTGTGTAGTTGCAAAGTTGTCCATCTCAAATGGCTTCCATTTTTGCTCTGGTAATTTCATTTGGGAATGTTCTTTAGACTTTTGCTGGGACTCAGATAAGTCATGTACCTTGCATGACTCCTTAGGATGCAATACTCCATTACTGCTACGAGCATCAAGTTCTTTGCTGCTGATGTGGTCCCTGTTCTCGTGGGATATAAGCTCAGCATAGTTCAAGAAAGATTCAGAGGCCTGTGATCTCTTTATTGAGGAGTTAGTACGAATAACAGAGCCCTTCTCCTTCATAGCTTCTGCTCTTCTCATTTCATTACTAGAAGCATATTTTGGGGGCAAGTTATGCAAGGAAGAATCAGCCCTTTCATCGTGTTTGTCTCCTTCTTTCCCCTTTACATCACGCGCCTGTGAAGCTATTTGAATAGGCCCAGTTCTTTCATCATATGGTTCAACTGAAGGCACAAAAGTGGGTGCAATGACTTTGTGCTCCCTCCCTGATTCTGCTGTTGGAAGAAAGATGCTGTACATCTTGTAATTTGTAGGCTGAGGAGGAAAATGGGAAGAAGTAACTGTTTTACTAGATGTGAAGGAGGGCTGTGTGGAGGCACAATAACACGAAGCAGGTAAATTACTCGCTGAGGTCACCACAGGGTCACAACATTTAGTTTGGTCTAAACGTTTATGATCTGAAAGCATCATGCTCTCTCTGTGTATGCTGGTGTCTTTGGCACACCTGTCTGGATCTTTTCCCAGAATTTTAGCCAGTTTTTCATCTCTAGCACTACAGTTATTCGATGTCTGAAGAGCATTCTTAGACTTTATTTCACTACTATTTAACCCATGGTTTGGCACAAGTTCAGAAACAAACTGAGAAACACATTCTCCTGTCCTGGGACCTCTCTGTGAGCCCACCCTCTTCCTTTCATTTTCAAGTTTGGCATCTGAATTAAAATCTCCAGCAGTAGATGTTTGCGCGTCCTCTGTAAACCTTCCTTCTTTCCTGGATAAGGCCAGCGCAAGTTCATTTCTACAAACACGTTCCTTGGCAACATCTTTAACATTCTTATGGGAGCAACTAGCCACATCCTTTTCATGGTGTTGTGAACTCTGTGCTTGATTAGTTGAAGTCTTCAGCATGGATTTGTGAGAATGTAAGGATGTCTGACCAGAATGGCCAGATAGGTAAAAGCCATCTAGAGTGGTAACAAAAAAAAAAAAAATGAAGGAGAAAAAAAATTAAACAAGTAAGCAATGCCACCTTCCAGTTTTTGATGGTCATAAAAAAGTTGGGAACAATGGCAATTTGTGTGGCACAATGGAACCCTATATAAAAATATTGGGAACTTTATAATTCTGTACAGCCACATACTTTTTTCTGCATCAATACAGTAAACAATATTTCATTAATAATAGTGAAAGACTTCAGCATAAAATGGTGCACCTTAGTCACATTTTCTAAATGAAGAATCATTTCAGAAGAGAATTTCATGTGTACAGTAAAGATGTATTCTAAATCAGATAAGCTATTCATTTAATTCTTCAAAGAAATGCCACCCTGTACATTTTGTTTGTTTTTTTAAAAGGCTGAATTTTTTAATTTATTTTTTTAAATAAACCAGCCTGTATTTTAGCTCCCACAAAACATGCTAGTATTTTATGGCATTTCTGCTTTATGTTGAAAGTTGCTGAGTTACACTGTAATGTTTGAACTTTTTTTTTTTCTTTATTGAAATGATATACAACATAAGCAATGTAAGCTCAACTGGGTGGGCATTTTTTCTGCCTTATAAACCATGTTTCTATGTTAAATCCCAGTGTATATTTGAAAATACTGTGGGATTGTTTTTTTTCTGCATGAATTCCACTGCTCACACACTCGTGGGCAAACTTCTCATCATTGTAATGTATACCAGTGATTTTCAACCAGTGTGTCGTGGGAGGAATTCCACATTGATGGCAAAGAAGGCACGGTACACAAATAGGCAGTATGCGGCTCCTTTTATGTATGCGGCTTCTTCCCTTCCCTCTCACATACCTCCTCCTCGGCCGGCTGTCAACTGCTGTAGCGATACGTTCCTCACTAGTGATGATGTAACTTCCTGGCGCTTGCAGAAAGTTACATCTTGCTGAATGGAGGGACGCTGAGGGATGCTGAATTGTTAAGCGCTACATGCAGACAGCCGTTCTGAAGAAACAGAGACACGAACAAGTAGGAGACCAGTGTGGGGGCAGCAAGTGTGGGGGACTTGTGGGGGCAGCAAACTAAAAACAGAGAAAGACCGAGAACTGTTGAGGAAGAGCTTTGTGTGTGTCTTTACTGTTGCTGCTAGGATATCCCTTTTGTGTTCATCGAAACAGGCCCAGGTTTCACACTAAGTGAGTA
>WMED01006405.1:0-17863 GCA_019650415.1 Pipa parva | reverse complement strand
CCAGCTGGGGTCGCGACCCACAGGTTGAGAACCGCTGTCCTAGAAGAAGGATGAGCAATCAGTTTAGTGGCAAGTGGCAGTGGAAAATTCTTTGAAGAAAATCCGGCACTCCCAATTGTTAAAGGAATATAGGACTGCCATGATTAAGTGCCAAAGCGCGAAACGCGTAGGCCTGGTTATCGCTTGTATTTTAATGGACTTACAATAAAAGAATTCCTTTAACAATCGGGAGTGCCGGATTTTCTTCAAAGAATTTTCCACTGTCATTTAAATCGTTTGTATCCTGGCACCCTCCATTTACTCTTTTGGGATTGAGTGGTCAGTTGGCATCTATTGTTTTGTTTTAGTGGCAAGTGGCACTCGATTTTAAAAATTTAGGGACAGTTTTCTTCCTGTTTCCAGTCCTCCATGGCTCTAATTGTTTCCTAGAAATTGCATTTTTTCCTGAGTTGGATGGACTATAACACATTGTTTTGCCAGCATTTTTCCTACTTGACATTTGGTTGTAGATGCTGCCCTTCCTCTATAATAAATACTTTCTACACTAGGTTCTGCTGATTTATGACCATGTTAGGGCTACTCACTGTACTATACTTTGTTCAGCTCCTTTTCTATGTGGATTCAAATGAGTTTATTTTAGCTTTTGACGTGTCTCCTGCAGGAGGCCAGCTAAGAGTGGTGGTGAATGCTAATGATCCTGATTATGAGCATGTTTACACAGTAGAAGATTATAAGGAAGACTCGGAGGAGGATGGAACCGAGAGTACTCTCCTTGCTGATGGTACTTACAACAAAGTATTACTGTATATGTCAATGAGTGATGTAGGTAGAATTAAAAAGACATACAGGGGTAAGTGTTACACCAACCTTCTCCAGTCTATTGTTAAAAAATTAAAACTAAAGGATTACCTGTTATAAATGTGCAATATCCTAAATAATCACTGGGTAACGATCATGTTGGAATTGTCATGTTGTATGTAAATTAGTGGAAAGGTGGTTGTTCTTAAGCAACAGAAACATTTTGACTTGATTTCACTTCATATATTAAAATTAAAGTAGGGTGTTGTGCAGGTATAACACTTTATTTTTCCTTTTTTTTTCTCTTTATAATTAACCACAAATTAACCTTGCACCACCCAGTGTGCTTTGTATTTATATTTACCTATTAGGGTAGTCTACTGCTACCTCAGGTGGGCATACCTTAAAGGAGAACTAAAGTCATAAAATAAAAAACAAGTGTTAAAATACTTACCTTATACTGAGCCGATTGATTACAGTCACAGCATGAGCTGTGCTGTAATTAGCCGGTTCCCGATGCTTCCCCCGACGCTTCTTCACAGCATTGGCTAACTGGCAGCTAGCGCTGCAGCTCCTCCCACCCTGTTACACCTGTGTTTCAGGGCTTAAACATCATCAAGTTCATTGCGGGGGCCAATGAGAACGCTCCCCGCAATGAGCGTGATAATGTATGAGGCATGGGAAGGAGAAGAAGGAGCTGCCCGCTGGCTTCTGTGTCAGCCAGCGTGCTGTGCAGGAGGCATCAGGGGAAGCATTGGGAGCTGGCTAATTACATCACAGCTCATGCCATGACTGTAATCAATCGGCTCTATATAAGGTAAGTATTTTAACATTTGTTTTTTAATTTTTGACTTTAGGTCTCCTTTACTGCAACACATTGTAAAAAAGGAATTAGTTTTGACCCTTTCCTCATAATCCCCAGCCATAATTCCTTGCCACAGTCTGTAAAACCAAATACAAATAGGTAGATTTCTTGCCAGTCATAGCCTAGTTCTGACATTGGAAACGTATATTTAAATATCATAAAACATGGAGATTAGGAGTGTATTTTGGTGCAAGAACATTACAGTTCCCTCCACCATAAAAATGTAAATCTTTACTGAACAAAAATAACTTAGTTTTCTGATTTAGATATGACTATCCCAACTGCGTCAGTAAACAACGAGAGGCAAAAAAGAGATATCCCAACACAAGGTAAAAGACCTCTTTACTAAGAGTGAATATTTTGCTGTGTATTCCCAGTGAATATGCTGATATATAACTGTTTCTTCTAGCGGATCCATGCAGTTTCCATATGCAGGAGGGAGACTGTACCAAGTACACACTGAAATGGTATTATAACCACTTGGTGGGAGAGTGTCGTCCATTTGTGTACAGTGGCTGTGGAGGGAACCTCAATCGGTTTGATGAGCTGGAACAATGCACGCTGCAGTGTAAGCACAGGAAAGCGGCAGGTGTGTTACAGAATGCTAATCTCATTCATCATATCCCTGGCATAGTTTTTAGTTTTCATTAAAACACTTGTCCTACTTGCGGCCCTCCAGCTGTGTTATACAGCTTATAACATTCTAACCCTGGAACCTTTAGGATTGTCATTGTGTCCCCATTGCTGCCCTCTGTTTCCAGTCAATAATTTCCCTTTTTCTGATCTTGCAAAGTCTTTCTCCTTTTCACTTTTTTCCCTTCTTCATAGAACTTTTTCCCAAAAAATACTTTATTTTTCATGCCTCCGAGGATTACCCATTTTTAATCCATTACTGGGCCTTTAGACTGTCAATAAAATGTAATCCTGGTCCAAGTCTACTGCACCCTATAACAACATAACCCATTACTTACTTTTACATAGGTAAAATATTGAAGTCCATCATCTTTGCTATCTGGGAAGGCCATATGTACTAACCAAAAGTCTTTAGGACTGAGGTCTAGCATCTACTTGCCCTGCCTTTGTTGGTCCCACTAGATATCTCTGTGCTTCATGTGTGACATTCATCTCTTGCTCAACCCATACAGAGTACCTGTAGAGTCTAACTCTATTACATTATCCCCACCTTCTTAAAAAAATGGGATTGCTATCTTTAACAATCTACTGTATATAAAAAATATCTAAAAATATAGAGATTTTTGTTCTATTCATGCTAATTAACTTAGGCCCTAATTCACCATTATGCAAAATGAGTCGTGAAGCGTTCGGCTCACTTCGCACATGGTGTTATGCGCATGCTGATGTCCTGCATGCAGACATCAGCGAGCGCATTAAAGGGATTCCCCTCCCGGGGAGGAGACTCGAGTGCTCTCGCCGGGAGGGGAATCCCTTAAATGCGCATAACACCATTTGCGAAGTGAGCCGAATGCTTCGCGGCTCACTTCGCACAATGGTGAATTAGGGCCTTAGTTTACTCCAGCTTCTCACTGCAGCTAGACCTACACTTTGAGTAATGATCTAGTACAGTGGTACTTTGAGATACGAATTTAATTCGTTCTGTGACTGAGATTGTAACTCAAGACAGTTTGTATCTCCCTTTTTAAAATAATACATATGAAATGAATCCTTTCTGGCCCCAACAGCTCGTATCTCAAACAGGAAAACGGTCCGAATCGCAACTCGTATCTCAAGAAATTTGTATACCAAACAGTTTGTATTTCGAGGTACCACTGTACTATATAATCAAATGAACCACTTGCTAACCAGCATGTAACACTGTATACTTGTACAAAGAATGGTCATACTACTGCACCATATAATTATGCAAATGAAGTACACTGTAAAAAGCACTGATCCCCTAATGCATCACCAAGCCCCCTTTTCAGTAACTTGTCTCCAGAGATTTCTGGAAGCAGTGTTGGACTGGTGTGCTGGGGCCTACCAGGAAATTAGATCACGGACCAACTAACTAGATTTTCTTTTAATTTCCATCTTTATGCCCTATAAGTTTCTTGCATTGTATCTCTATTTTTTTCTACAAAACCCCTACCTGCTTAACAATATTCCATGACCGTATAGTTTTCACATTCCATTAGTCCAGCATTGGCTAGAAGGTCAGCATTGGAGTGACTGGGCCACCTGCTGAACCAAATGCATGTGGACCAGTGTTCCACTACTGAAGGTAATGTATGCAGGGGTTTGCATTGATTTCTGTTGCTTTAATTGTATATTTTTAGCTGCAAGTTTGAGATTGCAGGGAGATGAGCTATGGTAACAAAACCCTTTGAAAATTGTGTGTTACAAAGTTTTAGTTACAATGATCTAATGCTTTGGGGGGAAAAATGAAGCGCTGAAATACTTTCTTGTGTGTTTCTGCAGGTAAAACACAGCAAAATGGAAGTTAAGGAAGCACAAGTTTGGAGAGAAATATTGTACATTGTATTATTTTTGTATAATTTGCCTACTATGTATAAACAGTGCAAACTGCAAGGTCAGTAGGCCAAGACCTTTGCATTTCTGTGCTCTTATGTCTGGGAAATATTTGTGCATTTTTTTTTTTTTTAATATTAATATAATTATGATGGCTGTTACTTGTTTAAAATGGTGCATAATAGTTTTCCGTAGCAGAAAAATGGTGCTATTTTTTATATATATTTTTTCTTCATCCAAAGTGAAATTTTTATCAAGTGAAACAGGTCATTAAATACTTGAAGGATTCCAACCCAAAATGTCATAACATTTGTCATGAAGGTGTAATGAGTTTGAACTTTATCTAAATGGCCCACTCTGGATCTTAGCCCACATCAGCTCACTTTATTTCATCTCCAACTATATTAACAGTTTAAAACTGATGTACTGACCTTTTTGAGACATTCAGGAACCCCTCTGCATTTCTACTAATAACAACTCCTCCATTGCAATCATTATACACTGAGTTATTTAAGAAAATGAAATATCTATCACACTTCAAAACAAAAGAAAAGTATAAAAAAAGGTAAAAACTGGGGCACTGGCACATATACTTCTCTGTCTGCTCTTTAGTCTGCTAAGCCTTGCTTTGAGTTGGAACCCTTGCATAATACATGTCCACTAATGCATTAATAGGGTATATATACCTCAAGGATCTCAAAAGTCTTATACTTACTGTATTTTAGCTCAGTATACCAGCGTCTGTTAATCCAGCTGCAAACGCATTTCCTAACTTTACGAAGAGCAATCAGCAATTTGGCAGGTGGGGCAGAAGTTGAATGCATGACTCAGTGGTCCAATCACAAGGCAATTATGTGCCTATATTCCTCATTTGTAGTGCAGAAATTAGGTAAATGGTTGTACTAGAGCTACATTTGTTGACAGCCTTTTCCACAATGCTATTCCAGACTGAGCTCAGTAGTTTGAAAAACGTATGCGTATGTCTGTTTTTGAAGTGCATTTACTCCTATGGTCAGTGATAAACATAAATTGCAAATAGCATCTATCACTGCTGCAGGCAGGAATTAATATGGGATGTGTCACACTGACCATCATGGATAATACCTACAATCTGCTTTAATTAGAAAGGCCAAACACTTGCAAGGGAGGAATTCACGATTGTGCGAAGTGAGCTCCGAAGCCTTCGGCTCACTTCGCACAGACTGATATGCTCTCTTTTGGTCTCGATGAGAGTGGAATCCCTTTAATGCGCTCGCTGATGTCCGCGTGCATGACATCAGTGAGCGCATATCAGTCAGTGCGAAGTGAGCCGAAGGCTTCGGAGCTCAATTCGCATAATCGTGAATTCCCCCCCAATTGTTCTTTGAAGTTACTGAGTGAAGCAGATTGGTGGATGTTCCCTAAATGCTTGTGTGATTGGAATGTTTTTTTTCCATTGTGAAGTCTCATTGTGATGTCATAGTATTGTTGTACTAAATGCTCCCTGTGTGATATATATATATATATATATATATATATATTTTTTTTTATAAAATGAGTCCTCGAAAGTCTTTAATTGGAAAAGAAGATGAAGAGTATAACATTGTACTAGTTTAAGCCTTTCCACTTGGTACCTTTGTTAAATATCTGGACAAGCCTACCGACAGATACAAAATGAATGACCTGGATCAGTTTCATTTGACAAAAGTTTCACTCATCATCATTATCATTGGTGCTGAGATCTGTGAGTAGGAAATGTTCTAAATGTCTGAGCATGTCTGTATGTAAATATAAAGTACATACTTTTATATTGGTTTATATTAAAAAAAAACTGATTGTAAAACAAAATCTGAAGACAGGGCCTATAAACATGGTGCTATTTTCAACTTGATGAACTTGATAGACATATGTCTTTTTTCAACCTTAATAACTATGTAACTATGCAACTCCTGCCAAGCTTATTGCTAGGATTAAAAAAGAAAATGGAAATTACTGATCAAAGTGAGATTGTGTTAGAATATTTTTTTATAGAACCTATAAGTACACAAACCAAAATCAGGGATGTGAAACTTAGCAGGCCCACATTTTATTATATTAAAACTTCCAACATCCACATTGTAACTAATGAAACAGATGCGGTCATTAAACCATTTTATTTAGGTATTATGTCTATGTATGTGAAAACTGCACTGTAAAAACTTAATTTGCTTGCATCATCTTCTTCCCTTCCTATGAATCAAAGAGGTCCTGTCCTGCCTAATTTCCATCTTTTACAACTTATGCTGCGAAGGAAGACCTTAGTTTAAAATCATTGATAATGACCTTAGTAGCCCAATATGACACCTCAACTTGTATTTGTGTAAAGTTACTTAACCAGCTCTTCATTTCCCATGACCCTCTGCTGGCCTAGCTCTCTGAAAGTAAGCCTGATTCTGTCAGATGGAGAGAAAAAAAAACATTAGTGGTTCTGGGTTCCCATGAGAGATAGGACCACAGCCAAAGTTACATATTCCAAAATAGACCAGCCCCAGTGTTATCATCTGTATGCGCTTCTATGTAATGCAGTGAAAGGGTTGTAAGCCTACAGAACTCATTAAAAAATATCTAATAATTTGAAAAAGGGGCACTGAACATTACATGTGGAGCTTTTGCCTAAAAACTCCCCTGGAAGAAGGTATAAACATCCAAACACTTTGAAGAATCACACTACCCAATCTTATTGCCTCAACACAATACATGCCAGTCCTACCATTACACCAGTTGCCTAAATGTAATGCTATTGTCCACCTGCACCTACATTTCCCATAATTTCCTAATACAGGAAGTACCACTGCAGTTGCCCATATATGACCCAATATTGCTCTCCCATAAGCAGGACTCCATTTTACCAAGGTACTAACCAAAGACAAGGCTTCTTGCACATGACTTACAGTAGGTACTGCACACGTAAGACAGCAGTAATTGCAATTTGTGTCTCAGTCAATGTATGGAATGCATGCAATACCATTCACACCTCTTTCTGTATATCTCCAGCTATGTCAGTCCAACTGCTGAGAGATGCTGACAGAAAGAATATAGTTTAAGGTGCATCTGTCAACAGGAGTCTTCCACTGGGGGAAGAAAGGCACTAGCTGAGCTGAACAATATTTAGCATTCAGCTCACAATTTGCAAGAAGTTGTCACTAAGCCACAGCCAATATATGATCTTGTTGGAAACCAATTGGAGGAGCCCAGATGTAAAGACTCTGCAGGGTTGAAGCATTCTTGTTGCCATGGGGATCACTTATGGAAGCAGTGCTTTATACTGGCTAAATTCTGTGTTGACAGCTGATCACTTACAAGTGATCTACTTTGCTAGTGCCCTGCTTCCCCTCTGTAGACTTCTTTTTCTGTTATAAAGTCCACTTTAATTATTTGTAAATGGTGAAATTATATGATGACAGTATCTCTTCAAAAGCTCATTAAAGTTGATACCGGATATTTACAACTGGAGTTTGGCTGGTAAATCAAGAAATCATGATTGTAAATGGCCTCTACATAACAGAGATATAGTGAGTATTAAGATGACCTTGATTGGAGAACTAGAGCTTTTATTACAAGTCTAGCAATGATGTTTTTTTAATAAATAAAGAGTAATTTAAAATAAAATGTTTTCTGTTTTTCATTTACATTGAATTAATGTATATATAAAATATTACCATCAATGTTATTATATTCACTTGATTTTCTAAATACACAAAAAAACTGAGACTTGGGCAAACTCGGAAAGACCGTTCTTGGTTTTTCCAACTTTATTGAGCGAGATCTCGTATTGTTCTAGTGAGATTTTTTTGGAGATTGAGTTTTTCAATCTCGATTTTTTTTTATGGAAAAGTAGCCATACTTTACATTAGTAGCAAAAATTTCGAAAAATATAGATTGAAAAACTCAATCTCAAGAGAACAATGCAAGATCTTGCAACAGAATGCAAAATTGCCAAGGCGTACTATATTTACTGATTTGATTTGACAAGATCAAAGTGGCAAAGTAGACGGCTGATGGCTGGACTCCAGTTTGGCATTAGATGACTGTACACAAGTCAAAGAAAATATAGTGACCAAGTAGCAACATGAATCGGAAGTTAGAAAAGCAACTATAATACGGCATCAATCGTGGTGGCATTGTCCTTCCTTATTATCAGTCCTGCCAAATAATAGTATTTTTACATTAATATGAAAAGAGATAGTGGTGAGGACATTGTTTCCTTTCAGCAGAATCATGGGAAGATTATGTAACTTTACATAGCTTGGTCAAATTTTCATCACTACATGTCAGCTACAGTCCATCTGTCTATGCCTGACTACATGTTGCAGAGCACCTGATGCTGTATGCTTCTTCACGAAGGAAATACTCTGTTTAGTGAATAATGAGAAGTGAATTCCTGTCTGTCCAAGCGTTGAGACCCAATGAGACACGAATTTCCTATGCCAAATTCAGACTTTATAATAACCCCTCAGTGCTATGTAGTAGTAAACTGCAGATTACCTATAAATTTCCCAGTCAAAACATCTTGTTCATTCAGTGGATTGGCATAAAACTTGTGCATGTTAATGATGATAATCAATGCAGCATATAAAATATAATGGCTGCAAACATATGATTACCATAATACTTTAGAATTCTAGTCACAGCAATATAACTCCAGCAAATAGAAAATACATAATACATACCCAGGGTGTGAATTGTGGCTGTACACCTACAAATCTCTAACAATGGACCATACAACTAGCTTCTGAATACCACAATTAATCTTAGGAAAAGCTGTGGCATTTAGCTGAGCTTGTGTGTAGTGGTAACTCCAAATACATGGTCTCCAGTGCAAAATGTGGGCTGTGATACAGTGCAATGCCTCTTAGTCATACCCTGTACAATTCAAAGTACCTAGCAAAGCGTGTACTGTCTGGCCTGATATAGTTTGGTCCTTTGACTACTGGTTTCCAGTGCTTAGTTTACATTTCTAGCAGTTAGCATCATCTGCATGGACTTCGTATGTTATAGAAACAGAAAGATACCTGAGCTTTAGCTCGGGCTACCAAAACAGCTATTCACTTCCCAAATCCATACTCCATCCTGAAATGATTAAAAATCAATGAAAGCAAATTTGATGAGAAAAAAAAATCACCACAATCGAGATTAAGGTTTAGTTACTGCTGCAATAACCCTGATCGTAGTGGTAATTTAAGGCCCATGCAATATATAATCAACAGTGCAGCTGCAACACTAAAGGCCCTATCCGGGATTATTTAATGGGTCAGAAAAGAAAACCTCTGAAGAACTGATTGTTAATTCTAAATTTCCTTTAACCTTTTCTTTTTAACAGTTAAAGATTCCAAATAGGAAGTACCTGTACCCCAGTACTTGGCAGTCTTTGCAGCATTTAATTTTCAATAACTGTTCCAATCAACTGCCCCGCAGACTTACTACTGTTTAATTTTTTTTTTAAATGTTATTTAAAAACAAAGTTGTTACATCAAAATAAGATATTACTGAAATAGCTATAACACAAACAATAAGGACAATTAGATTATGTACAAGATACATGTTTTAAAAGTGAAGGTTTGAAAAGAAGAAATCCCTTTGAATAATGTCATGACAAAGGGAAAAATAAACACAAATCAATAGAAATCAGGAATTTAATGAAAACATTTTATAAAATGTATTATGCATATGCAGTGTAGTTGGTCAGTTTAAATCAGGGGTGGGCAAAGGTTTTTGTATTGTGCCAGTTTAATCATTTTCAACTACGCAGAGGGCTGGTAACACCACCCCCCAATACTGCACTACCCCCACAACATCCCCCGCCCCCATACTGCACTGCAGTATGCGCTGCCCCCTCCTTCCTACTCTTTACCCACTGAAAGAGGGGGACACTATCTTGGTACTCACCCCCTCCTTTCCTTCACCCCTATCTTTCTTGGCTCGTTCCGGTCTGATCTAGCGCTTAGCACTACAGTGTTCCACTCTCCCTCCTCCACCCCAGATATGCTTTCAACTTCCTGTGAGAGAAGAACGCTGTTGCGCTAGATGAGATGAAGATGGGCCAGGGAAATGGTAGGGACAGGGAGAAAGAAGGGGGCGAGCACCAAGATAGTACCGCCCTCCAGCAGCATCCTAGGCGGTTGCCTACCCCATGGCCTGGCCCTGTTCAAAAACAGTATAAAAAAAATTACACCCAACACTGACAGAAGGGCCGGGCCAAAGATGTCCACGGGCTGTAGTTTACCTATCCCTGGTTTAAATGAAGAAAGTTAGATATCTGGTACTAGATTATAATTGCTGTGCTGCAAGTTACAACATTTTGCTGAGCATTTAATTGTTCATTAATGCTTAAATAAGTTCAGCAAATACAGCATTAAAAAACAAATGCAAATTAAAGCAAAGAGCATGTTTTCTTCCTTTCTCCCAGTATGGGCCAACGCTACTCTGCTTTATTGACTGCAGCAAGTTTTACTTCTCTTCTGGAGGCCAATGCTGGGCAATTGAATCTAAAAGTGCATCAAATGGGTCCTCATCTGTGTACTTTCTACGCCACAGGAATTCAACAAGATACAAATTCAAATGCTGTCGAGTTGTGCCTCTGTACTTTTTATCCCATTTCATTGCACCCCACATTTCCGTATCCTTGCAGGGGGTCACGAAAATGAATTGATGGTCCTCTGCAAACTGCTTGAAGTCAGAATCCTCCAAGTCTTTTGAATTGTAAAAACGCCAAGCGTCGGTGTATATTTTAGAGCCTTCTTTAACGTTATCGGAAACAGCTTTCATTAAAGTAGTGGCTTTCCGATCAGTCACAATCTCTAGAAACACATGATTAGTTTCTCTGCACAAGCCGCCAATAACCCACTGAGGTGGGCGCACGAATCCCGCACTGCTCGTCTGCTTAACAAACAGAGCCTCATCGACCTCTACGATACAGCCTTCTCCTCCAATTTTATTTTTGGGTTGATTTTGTAGATCTGCGAGGCACACATTGCGACAAAAACTGTTCCACTCAACCACCGTGGACTTACTAATATTCAGTTCATGCTTGCACCAGTCGATAGAGGTCATTTCATGCGCCCAGCCGTAGAGAAAGCGAATCACTTGCGAGAAGGAAAGGCGGCTCTTTTCAAGCCAGTTACCGACTCGTAACATTTTTTTAATTTTACATTCTAAACACTTAAAAAAAAACTCCTCCCCAAAGTACAATTTCATTTGGTGGCCGCTGGCGCATTCTCTACGGTTTGGTAGTATCCCGCGCCGCTGTAGGAAAAGTACTGATTCTTTCTCCGTTCCAGGTAAATCCAATAGATCCATTAAGAAAAGACACTCTTATGTGATGGGAATATTCAAATAATCCAGCATAAATAGTAAAGAAAGCCCAGGTCCGGGATAACCTACACGTAAATGTGAAATGATACACAACTGCGCATGGCCGGACATACCCCCTTTCCGTGCTTACTAGAAATCAAACCTTTCCGGTTCTGCTGCGCATGCTCTGGAGCTTCCTTCACAGCAAACTCAGGGGGGCATGCGCCCTAGGGGCGCGGCGTACTGCGCATGCACCCTAGGGAGGGCGCGGCGTACTGCGCATGCTCATTGAATTTCAGTCGCTCTAGGGCGCATGCGTGGAATGGTTAGGTGGTGACTTCCGGGTTGCTGCTGAGAAAGGATTCGGATTTTATTGCAGTGATGTTGTTACTGCGGTGTCTCTGCTGTACTAAATGTCCCCTCGATCTTCTCTTACCGGTTCCGTTCTGAGGGAATCCTCTCGTGTACGCCCTCACTCTTGAACAGTCACACCAGGAGTTTACTGCAACGCCCCCTCCCCTAACCAAGCAAGTGGTAGTTTGTATTTGTAACAGTGAAGGATGCTGTAGATAGGATTATCTTTATTCCCAATCCAAGTCGAGAGCTGTATTCCTGACATCTGAGCTGCTGCTTGCCAGCCTTAGATGTGTGGCACATGGGGTCAACGTGTCTGCACAGTGTCTTGTACTCTTTGGCCCTTTTAAATTCTCTAGGCTCCACCTCCAGCACATTTTTTTTTTTTTGCAATGAAGCAGGCCAGGAAACACTTGCCTCCTCACCTGCGCACAGATACTCTTTACTACTAATTAGTGGGGATTAAAATAAGTGGTGAAAATCAATTCTGCCCATGGGCATCAGCAGCGGAAAACTCCAAGGGGGAGGGCAGGCCTGGCGGCCTTACAGAGAGGATGCCCGCGACCCTGCCTATTAAATGTATTTTGACATTATTGTACAAAAAAAAATTACTTAAGATAGTTATAAATGTTGAAAATATTTTAAACCCTCGCTGGTAAAATCACAGGAAACAGTGATACTGTTGGTTTGATTCTTGATGTAAGCGGTGCGTTGAAAAAAAGTTTCTGTGTGAACTAAAACGTTCCCTTATACCAGTATATAATTTTTTTTTTTTTATAATAAACAAGTTTTTTATCTATTTCTGCTGAGTGCTGTGTATATCCATATTGTATACGTGCAAGTAAGGCAGTGCTTAGGAAAGACAAGAGAGTACAGGTGATACCTTTTGTCGGCTAACGTAATAGATGGTAAATGCAAGCTTTCAAGACTACTTAGGTCTCTTCATCAGGCTTAATATGGAACTGAGAATGACAATTTTATACAGAAACTGGTACACCATAGCAAAATGTTATCAGTTTGACAACCTGACATCAAAAAAAAAAAATCACAAACTGGAACAAAGCACTGAAATCTAATCAATCCAACATCAAAGCCAAAAATTAACAGATTGGTGCTATATAGTGAGATATTATTAGTGAAACAACATTGCAAAACTACAAAGTCACAAACTGGTACAGATGTAATCTGTTTGACACCCATATGGAATGTTGAACAGTTGTTAAAATGTGAATTACAGTAATGCAATTAAACAATACACCGAATTGCAGTACGAGACAAACTGTTGGGGAGAGTTAATTTAGCCTTTAGTCTAGAGCAGGGGTCGGCAATCTTCTCAGAGGAGGGAGCCATTTCTCTCCCTCCTCCACCTCTGCAAACTGTTCCTGGAGCCACAAAGGGGGAGGAGCGTGTAGGGTCCCGATCACATGACCTTTGACATCCCATCACAAGAGACATCAAAGGCCGAGGGCGGGTGGGAGGCCAGATATCTCGGAGCCGCACACAGTGGCCAAAGAGCCAAATGCGGCTCGTGAGCCGCGGTTTGCCGACTGCTGGTCTAGAGGTGTGAGGAGTTGGGCCATTAGAGACTCTCAGTGGGTTATTCACTAAGGTGCGAATTTGATGGTGGAATTCACAAACAGCGGATTCCCATAGTAAATCTGCTACAATTTCCCCATTGTAAAGTCGCAACAATTTTTTAATGTTAAGATTGTGACAATTTTCCCATAATAAAGTTGCGACTGCGACAATATTCTCATAACGATGCTGCTGTGACAGTAGTAGCCTATTGCGACTGTCTTTATCTGCCGAATTCACACCTATACGCAACAATTCGGCTTTTGAAATGTAAAGTGTCTCTTCGTTAGTCTGTAACTGGTGAATAGAGATGGGAGGAGGATGGCAGTGAAATATTAATCCAGGTAGATCCGCATACAACTTTTGTCCCTGTTAAGGCCATAGTGGAGGGTGTTAAATATTTTCATAAATATAACTTCCCATTCCTTTCTATCACTTTGAGTAGAGAAGTTACCCCTCAATACTAATATTCTCAGGTTCTCTATGCTATGGTTGTAGTTACAAAAATGTGCTGCCACAGTTAATTCAGTTTGGCCTTTGTTGATGTTGAATTTATGGGGGTTATTCACTAAGGTGCGAATTCAACTGTCGAATTCTCAAACAGCGGATTCTCATAGTAAATCTGCAACAATTTCCCCATTGTAAAGTCGCAACAATTTTTTAAAATTAAGATTGTGACAATTCTCCCATAATAAAGTCGCAAATGTGACAATATTCTCATTATAAAGACGCAACTGCGACAGTAGCAGCCTATTGTGACTGTCTTTATCTAGCGTATTCGCACCTATTTGGACTTTAATGAATAACCTGTGTTTTCATACACTGTCGCAGTGTCAGACCTGTTTCTCCAACATAGGGTGAAATGTATTAAAATTGAAAATATAGATATTGCGATATCGAAAGATTTTTTACTGGTATCGCAATATTAGCCATTTTTCCCAATATCACGATATCGGTGAAAATCGTTCGATGAACCAATATCGCAATATCGGTATTTTTGATTTTAATAATTCTCGACCCATTCATGAGTCCTGTACTAGGGCATTTTCTGCACATGATTAGATATACTAGGTTAGTAGATCCACAGGTATATGTACTCTGAACATTGTACTCATCCTGTAGGTGGGGTATTGGTACCCTGTCTGTAGGATAAATGTGCGTGCAGGTTGCACATCTTTTTTGTTGACAAGGAAACGTGCCATTGGTGTTGGTAGTATTAAGTACACTCCACACTATAATTTTTTTTTTAGGTTCGGTGGTTGTATGCCAGGAGAGGGAGCTCTGTGGATATTGTTCGTAACCTCTCATCCCTATGAAGTATGGAATGAGCTCCTCCATAATTTTGCACAGGACCTCCATATCAGGATTGTAGGTAACCACAAGGGGTATCCTGATTTTTTTCGTGCGCTGCTTGTATATAAGGAGCTCATTTCTAGGTATGGCAGTGGCTCTGAAATTCTTCTTAAACATGCACCAGCTTCTTATCTTATTTTAGAATGCTGTTCATTATACATCCCTTATAAAATATGCCCCTCAGTTGTTACCCATCAGCCTTCATTCAGCTATGAGCTGAACATAGATATATGCGAGAAGTGCAAGTAATGCTAATAACCCCAAAGTTTCATCGACCAGCAGAGGAAATGTATAAAAAAGATATAGAATGCAGCTGCAAACAAAATGCAGAAGTGTTGATTATTTTCCTTTTTTTTTTGCCTTTATAAATCATAATTTTTTTTGTTATTTTACTGGTATTTAATATTTATTAAAATGGGACATGCAGCTCTTTTCCTCCTATACTGTATACATTGTGGAGGTTATTCACTAAGGTGCGAATTTGACTGTCGAATTCACAAACAGCGGATTCCCATAGCAAATCCGTGACAATTTCCCCATTGTAAAGTTGCGACAATTTTTTAATGTTAAGACTATGAAAATTTTCCCATAATAAAGTTGTGACTGCGACAATATTCTCATTATATAGATGCCTATTGCCACTGTCTTTATCTGGCAAATTCGCACCTATACGCAACAATTCAGACTTTAGTAAATAACCCCCTACAATGCTTTGTATGAGTAGGAACCATAAGATTTTTTTCCATTTTCTGCCAGATCACAAATTAAAGGGTTACAGCCTTACAATTTCTAATTATAATAATCTTGAGTCAGACACTAAGATAACAGGTAAGTCCTGGTACTGTTCAAAGTACAAGTACAACTGTGTACAACACAGCAAAAGAAATACTGAAGGAACAATATATGTAGCATAGAAGAGGGCAATTTCATGCTGGACATTACAATGTTTCTAAACGATCCCCCATATGGTATGTATACTTTCAATTCTATTTAATTTTTCTTTGCCTCATTTAATGTAAGAAACTTACTTGTCTAAAATGCAGAAAGAACTGAAATAATGCGTTGGGAACTTGAACAAGAGTTAATGTGCCTAGCATGAAAATATTCTCCTGGGACACACTGGGACTTTACTGCTTGGACCTGAGGAAGAGGGATTATCCCTCGAAAACTTGTCTTATACTATTTACTGTTAGTCCATATAAAGTATCATATTATACCACAGTACTCATCTTTCTCCTGGGACAAACACCTGGCTCTCACAATGCAAGGACAAGACCTGAAGGGGAATTCACCAAAGTGCGAAGTGAGGTGCGGATCCTTCGCCTCACTTCGCACTGACTGTTATGCGCTCGCTGATGTCCTGCACACGGGGTGACTCGAGTGCTCTCGCCGAGACTGGAATCTCTTTAAAGCGTTCACTGATGTCCGCGTGCAGGACACTTTGGTGAATTCCCCCCTGGTGCTGTTCTTAGCTGAGAATAGAAACACATGGGGATTGTTCACTAAGGTGCAAATTCGACTGTCCAATTCTCAAACGGAGGATTCCCATAGCAAATCCGCGACAATTTCCCCATTGTAAAGTCATAACCGCGACAATTTTTAAAAGTTGTGACTGTGACAATTTACCATAGTAAAGTTGCTACTGCGACAATATTCTCATTATAAAGACGCAACTGCGACAGTAGCAGTCTGTTGCAAATGTCTTTAGCTGGTGAATTCACACCTATACGCAGCAATTCAGAATAACGCCCACAGGATGCTGCAGAAACCACAATAAAGTAAAACACAAAGACCAATCGCAAACTAAATATTAAAGGAGACCTAAAGTGAAAAAATAAAAGACAACAGATAAAATACTTACATTATACTGAACTGGTTGATTACAGTCACAGCATGAGCTGTAATTAGCTGACTTCTGATGCCTCCCCCTGACACAGAAGCCAGCGTGCAGCTCCTTCTTCTCTTTCCCTGGCTTCTACATCATCATGCTCATTGTGGGGAGCGTTTTCATTGTCCCCCGCAATGAACGTGATGATGTTTAAGCCCTAAAACACAGGTGTCAGAGGGTTGGAGGAGCTGCGGCGCTGGCTGCCAGTCAGCCAGCACTGTGAAGAAGCATCGGGGGAAGCATTGGGAGCTGGCTAATTACAGCACAGCTCATGCTGCAACTGTAATCAACCGGTTCTGTATAAGGTAAGTATTTTAACTGTTGTTTTTTATTTTTTCACTTTAGTTCTCCTTTAATGCCAAAATGGATAATGATCTGTTTACATTCACAAAGGAGCATGGTTATTATCTATGGGTGAAATAAAGCACATTTACGTGAACTAAAGCACATTAGATCCAGAGTTAACTTAAAATCAGTAAAGTAATATTCAATTTATATATATATAATATATAAATTGATATAATTTATATCATTTTTTATATACAATTTTAGTAAAGGCACCTATATTTATTCCACCCTCAGTCTAAGGGGGTAATTCAGCAAAGTGCGAACTTACCCTCCGATTCTTCGCATCAGTACGCAGAGACTGTTACGCGTTCGCTGAATCCTGCACGTGGACATCAGCAAACGCTTTAAAGGGATTCCAGTCTCGGTGAGGCTCACGAGGCTCAACTTTGCTGACCCCTGGGCTAGAAAATCTGGACATTTACTTCTAACAGTAAAACATAAAAGTATACCACTAGCAAGGAGTCAACAACTATTAGGAAATAATGAGCTTACACAAAACACATAAATATCTTATATCATGTGTGCACAAATAAATTAAAATTGAGAGCATTATATAATATTAAATGACCAGTAACACCAAAAAAAAAAAAAAAAATTCCCATTTGTATTAGCAAGGTAAAGACAAGAGAGTATAGGCCAGGGTTGGTGAATCTTTTTGGCACGGAGTGCCAAAAAGGTGACGTCATCCACATGCGCGTCCCCCGAAGTGCTGGCACTGGTGAGTGACATCATCACACCAGCGCCGGGGTAGGAGCGCACACACGTCGGGAGAGGAGAACTCCTCTGCTCATGTGCGCTTCCTCAGTCCAGGCCATGGATCCGGCCTGAAATTCCAATCAATCCAACAACAAAGCCAAAAAGACTAGTGCTATATAGTGAGATATTAT
>WMED01006404.1:0-18510 GCA_019650415.1 Pipa parva | reverse complement strand
ATCATCATGTGTGAAGATCTTATTTCAATGATATATTTAAGAATCCAAATTCCCTCTCTCTTCCATGATAAAAAACACTGGCTTCCTTGAACCTCTAGCTCAATGGTTCTCAACCTGTGGATCGCGCACAACCTTCCCACAGGGGTTGAGAACCGCTGCAGCACCCAGAAGTGCCCACAAGACCCTACTTATAAGGGTACCTGCGGGGTGACGTCTGCCGAAAATGGCACCACGTGACGTGCGTATGTGATGACGTTCGGCCGAAACATCATCACATGATGCGCGGTGATGTCAGCACCAGGGGCGAAATTTATTAAAGGCGAATTTTGAAATTTCGATTGAATTTTGAAATTTCGATCGAATTGTGAAAATTTTCGATCAAAATTTTGAAATTTCAACTGGAATTTCGATCGAAATTTTTCAAAATTCGATTGAAA
The DNA here is from genome assembly GCA_019650415.1 of Pipa parva. Taxonomy (NCBI): domain Eukaryota; kingdom Metazoa; phylum Chordata; class Amphibia; order Anura; family Pipidae; genus Pipa; species Pipa parva. The sequence continues at coordinate 18,073 of WMED01006404.1, read as the reverse complement.
TTTCAAAATTTGATCAAAATTTCAAAATTCGCCTTTAATAAATTTCGCCCCAGGAGTCGCAGCGAAAAAAGGTTAAGAACCACTGCTCTAGCTGCTATAAACAGATGTTGTTCTCACAAGGAGACTGTAACGATGATTCACTAGAAATTGATAAAGATATTTCTACAAATAGATTTTTTTATTTGACACAATTTTGATTTGACACCAAATGTATTCAACTTCAATGAAATGTAAATGCCATAAGCATTTAATGCGTCCAGGGAGGGACCCATTATATTATTGAATGTTTTCTGCATACTCCACATATTTAAAAAAAAAACAGATATATTGACTTGTTTCAATTAGAGAATGAATCCTAAGCTATAGTTATTTCATCCAATAATTATTCAACCACACTGTTATTCAAGTGCATGCAAAAACATACTTATTGTATTAATAAAAAATATTGCATTATAATCCCCCATATTAGTTGTATTATTGTTAACTTTTATTATGTATAAAAGGATAACCTTTAATGCATAGTTTGCAAATTGCAGATTTTTTGAAAGGTCAACAGTGAGGAATTAGAGAGACAAATGGGTGAGGAATGTGCTTTTGCTGGAAAAGGGTAGGAAAAGAAAGGAAAAGTGTAAAGAGACGCAAACCATTTACAAATAAAAAGTCATCTTGTCTGAAGCATTGAGCTGTACAGTTCCTTCGCTACATCTAGCAATAAATGCATGGTGATCCAACTGTTAGAAATTAGGTAAATGACCCCAATTTTTGTTGTCAAATTTACTAATATAGCTGGAGTTTACATCTGGTAAAGCTTCCACTGTTGAATTTCTATTAGACTTTGGGAGCAGGAGTATAAAGGAAGGTTTTGAAGTCAGTAATATATACTTCCACAATCTTTGCAAAATGCAATAGATTTTGTTATGTCTGCTTTTGACATATGTGGATCTAAAATAGGGACACAGTCAACAAAAAAAAGCTACAATGTATACTGCATACTTGAATGGAAGCTATCCATATTTTCTGGAGCACGAACATGGATTATCTAGGAGCCAAGAAACCCACATGACCATTATATACATTGCCTTATTAAAATCTATGATATATACTTAGGTCCTCTTATTCTAGCACATTTCATTCGTAATGTAAAGCATTCCGACTTGTTAGCATGGTATGGTCTGGACAGTACCATTAGTTTCAAATTAATTTTGAACCACCAAAATAATGTTTTTTTGAGATCATGTCAGCGAAGAAAGATTCACCAGTAATATCTCCCATTTGAGTAACAGCAATTCTACTGTAAAACCTATATTATTTTTACCTTGCTACTTTGTTGAGCTTTTAGTTTCACTTACTTCAGCATGTGAAGATGCAATGTCCTCTTCTAAGCTACTGGAAAAATAAGTCTCCTAAAAGAACAGTGGAAATGAAACAGATGGAAATTTCACATATTCTGGATTTGTTCCAAATGCATTTGTGACTGCCTGCTGTGTCCTCCCTTTGGGCTAGTACAAGAAACAACTTTACTTTTACTAGCCTATTATAGGAATCTGCAAGTGTTGCCTAGAGATGTGTGATTATAAAACATATCACTAATTGCAGTAACATTTGTAAGAAGATATCAGAGAAGGTAGATCATTTCCACATCATTTCACCATATTGTAATTACCATTACCCTATAGATATTCCACTTTTCAGTGCACAGACGATAAAGCTGAGTAGGTTAAAATATTGTAGTGTTTCTTTCCAGATGTAGATACTGCTGTGTTTGATGCTCCGTGTAATGAACTAAACTTGAATAACCCCAGTCCACACTGCATACACAGGTCATTGACATTAGTTGCATTAATAGAACTTCTGTGTAATGGAATATTCTACTTCACTGGTTGTTAAGAATAATCTGAAACTATATGATGATTTCACTGCCAATTGTTAACATTTTATTTGTACAGTTAAGGTTGAAACCTTCTTTAAATGCCATTCCCTTAAAAAAGGACAAATTACTGTCCCCTTCTAATAGATTGTTTTAGTTTGAAGCTCTGCATTGTCTCGCACATATTTATCTAGAACAGTAAGTCTATCATCCCATAGATCATGTTTTCTTATATAAGGGAATGATACATCAAGGAAGTGGGGTTTATGATAAGGCAATCTCATCCTAGAAGCAAGAATTCTAGAAATTCTTAAATTTATATTCTAAAGCATGTAACCTCAGCCTAATAAAGCTGTAATGACTATTAATAATGATTTTCTTTCTACCATTATAAAGATCTTTGAACATTACCAATAAGTTGTGGTTCTATATCTATAACGATATGGTTTACATATATACATACTTTATAAACTTATAAAATCAAACAGCATTTGAATGTGTATTGTAGACAGATTAATAATGATTCATGGCATGTTTAGGTGATCAGTTTGAAAGGAATGATATGGAAGCTCCATAAGTTCATTTATATCAATTGGTCCTGGCAAACCCTTTAACTGATGATCCAATCACAAATACACACATTTAGAAAATATACAGTCAAATACTTTAGAAAAAAAATTTCAGGTATGTGACACTGCTATTAAATTGCATTCAACTAGAGATATTATTTAAATGCAGAAATAAAGAAATAAACTATATTTCACCTCTTTTGTATCTCTATGGCCACTGCAAAGTGTTTGAAGTAATTTGGGTTTCCTAATAGGAAATTGAATGTCCTGCCGTTTGTTTCTTTTAACAGAAATTGACAAGTATTTCAGCTAGTGTGGTTAAAATGCTTTCCTTGTTTGAACCCCACAAAAAATAAATTGCATAATATAAAAAGATAATTTCAAATATGCCCATTCAAACATACAGTATATGTCTGCCTGATACAGTTGGCTCACATATAAGTTATTATACAAATGATAGGAGTGACTGCACTTTTAATACATTCCAGGGTGTTTCCATTTATTTCAGTTTTTATTGATGATATTCCCATCCGAAAGAAATAAAATTAGAATAGCATCTGATACGGCGGATACATTACTTACATTAACTTATTGGTGTTCAGAGCATTAACAGCAGATATCAGGTGGACATCTAAGACTATCATAGCAATCATTTGTTTGTTTTTTGTTTTTGTTTTTTTTTGGTTATCAAAATGTTATATTTGATTCACTTGGCAAAAGACTCCTTGAAAGGTTTGCTAGAGTGTAATGCTTTTGACAGGTGGCTGTGCATAATTTTTAACAGTTCCATCACCCTCAACACCCAAGGATTCCTGAGAATATGCAGATGTACAGTATTGGGAAAATACTGCGGTAAACCTGCCAGCAGACCAGTTCCAAGGCAGGAGAAGGATGGTAGAGTTGAGGGACTCTATTCTCTGAAAATACTAGTTTATGAAGTAGGACTGGTTGGTAGTATTTCTTGGTCAAATTTTTTTGCTTTTACTTTTCAGTTAAATTGTCTTTTTTTTTTGTCTAATTTTTTCTTTGGTACAAATCTACTAGATTGACCAATGAAAGAAATGGCCTATGCCCTGACTTGGAACTAGTGTTTTCTATGTTAGCAATTTAGAACAAGAAATCATTTAGAATAAGAAATAAAAACTGACAATTGGCCTACACAATTCATTGTGCATGAGTTGCAGGGGATTTGATTTCAACACCTTCCTAACTATTTTATTTTAAAAAAAAAATGTTTTTCTTTTTTTTTAGTAAAAGAAGAATTAAGAAAATGGAATTTTGATAATTAATTTTTTGTAGGTTAAAAAAAATATTTCAAGTTAAATGTTGAACTAGATACTGTTTCTGTATACAAACTTCTGTAAACCATTCATGTTTCTCAAAATATTTATTTTATGTTATACTTTCAATAGTTGAATTATACCTGTAATCTGTATACGTAGCTGTGTATTTTCTTGACTAGATAAATTCAATGGGCTATCCCCATTATTATCAAAGTGTAAAACACATTGGGACTCATCACAATCTGCTAATAAGTGGGTGTTTCCCTTTATAAAGAGACTGGTTTATTGTTTTTGCATAATTCACATTTATCCTGGATTTGCTTGGACATAATTGGTGCTGTAGAATGCTATACATGACATTGTTCCTCTGCTAAAGGAAAAGTTTTCCAATATGTTGATGGAACAAGTTGAGTGGTAGGGTTCAAGGTAGTTATGCACTTGCTTACGCATACAATCACATTTTAACCATCTGAAAAAACATTATTTGTCAACTGTTTGTTAAATATCAGTCACATTTATCATTTTCCCAGCAGGTATGTTGGCAGATAATGCTATTCATTTTTTTTTTTTTTTTTGCAATTGTAACATCAAAAATTATGTCGAGTTCTTGTTGCTCTACTAATTTAAAGATTAATAATGTTGTTAACCTGAAATGTATTCACAGTTAAATAAAACGTACAACAGCCAAAGATATATTTTTGTAATTTATTTTGAGAAGAGACCTACATAAACTATGTCAGGATACATGTTTAATTACAACAATCAGTAGATGAAGCAATTAACATAACACTGGAGATTATGATAGCATGAAGAAGACAACAGAGACATCATAAATGAATATTTACATCAATGTTGATTTTGTTTCTGTTTTTGTTTTATATATATATTTATATATAGGTAAAAAAGTCATTTTAACAAAAGTCAATGAAAGTGTACACCATTTGTATGCAGCAATAAGCTATTTCTTTAGGTGGAACAAGATAACCTTTGGACTGTTAGAAAAGCATACAGGAGTACCATTTCACAGAGGGAGAAGATAGTAAGGATTGGTTTGTGATGGCTTTGGTGATGGCAAACTAGTTGCTTTTCCAGTAGTGTTTTGATAAGCAGCAAGCCTTCTGATCCTTTTAGTTAAACACCAATATCCCAATGACAAAAAGGTACAGTCCTGACGTTTATTCCTCCATGCAGACCAGCGCCACACTCAACCATTTAGCAAAACTACAGTGTACGGTCAACGGCCAAAGTCAAAAAAAGGATTTTTCACATTTTATTTCAATTATTGGGACTATATTTATATACATATGCAAATCCCAAAATTGAGTCAATGTGGTGCAAATTATTACATTTATATCAATTTACTGCATAATGTATATTTAATAAACATCGATGGGGTACCACCCAATGTGCCCAGCACATCAGTGTCATTCGATGGGAAGAAAAAAAGTGTTTTACAATGAACATGCTAGAATGAGGTGTGTCAGTTGGAATTCAGAGCCTTTTCGTTTCTGACATACATATAGCAATTACCCCAAGTGAATATATTGCATAATATCAAATATGTAGTCCTTGCATGTGTAATGGAATAAGCAGATTATTATATCAGTTTAGAAAACGGCAAACTAAATCACTGTGATCAATAAAGAAGTAAATTCAGATTGATTCACACATAGATTTTCAGATTGTGCAACTGACAACATAAGTTATATGGTCAACTCTACAGCTAAACAGGGATGTGCATGTCATTTACTGCTGATGAAATCAGTAGCATCACAGATTATCTTCAGGCTACTTATTACCTTATTAAAAGCCATGTCTGATGCAATATATTTGTGCTATATACTAGATTTTGTAGTTATTATGCTGCATGACTACTACTCAGAACAATTTGTTTTGTTTATGCTTTTTTTTTTTAAAGGCCCATAGCCCATATATATGGATAATAAACAATGTAATATCCCTTTAAATCTAAACAATCAAAATGTGTGTTTTCAAAAGTTGCGATTTGAAAATCTCCAACTCTCATATCAGCCAAAGCACATGAAGATACTTCAGAAACACAATAGGTGATCTTTTGAGAAGAAACATATCATGTTATGTTCTGTATCAGATGAAACATATACTTGATGGAAATTTGGAAATATGCTCTTTTTTAATAGAAAGAATAGTGCATTTAATCCATGAAAACAATATTTAAATATGTAAACAAAACATCTAATTTGTAACTTTAATTATGAAGCTAAAATTGCTTAGAGGCGTTCCATGGCTCATTGATAAATGAGACTAATGATTTTAGGAATACATGTGAAGCTTTTTTTGTGACTATCCAAGATGACTCTGAAATCTAGTCTTACTGAATAACACATTTAATATTATATGTGCTATTGATATTAAACTAAAAAAAAAGAAAAAGACAACATCATCGACCCAAAATTATTAAACACATTGAATAATGTTAGTGTTGTATATAATGAGTAATCCAGAAATTGCTTATTTCAGCACTGGGTAAAATGAATACAATATGATTTAACAGATAATTTATATGTACAATGCTTCAAACAGCAATTTCTCACACTGCAACATATCAGCAACAGATCAATACATTAGCTTGTCTTATTTCTCTTGTGAAAGGTGATGATCAAATGAGTAATAAACACATTTCAAAACAGTAACACAACAGATTCCATCTACTATATACAGAGAGACTGTTAAAAAAAAGTCTGCTGTAATAACACATCAAAGTAGCGGACTCTATAAGTGCTTCAAATGATGGCTTTGGGTATTAAACACTTGTCACAGCTCTGCATGAAATATGACATTTACCACTTGCTAGAATCTACACACACCACTGCAAAGCATTGCCATTGCTAGACTAGCTAACAAAATTAAATCATCTCCTGTTGGGCCTGAAAGAGATAACAGGATTTACACTTACTGCAGCATTCATGTTCTTTGGAATAAATTATGTAAATCACCACCTATGCCAACATGTTATCTTGCTTATATTTGACTGGATGTTGCTATTTCAGGGAACTGTTTCCCACAGTTGTTAAAGGTCATATTTCCCTAGAGTATCAATTCTCTCATGATAAGCTGTCTAAGCTAACTGTCATATAAAGTCAATGAGACAATCCTATATCAACAACAGGATTCTGATTTACAGAGAGATTTAATTCAAATAATTCAATATAATTAATACGGGGCATCAAGAACAAAAAAGAATCGAAACATCAAACATAAAAATAGTTAAAAAATAAAAGTATTCCATTTTGGGATTTATTCACTCTAATGTGTCTTTTGTGATTTAATATCAATTCATTTTTTTCCAAGCTTTGTATTTTTCCCCAAATGGTTTTTATCCAACAAACTTTACCATTTTCTCTTGTCTTTTTCTTTATTTCATAATTTATCCGATGCACTCATCAAGAAATAAAGCTTAAGAATGTTTTAGATCCACTAGCATTAAGGTTCCAAACCCTGTTCTTTTATACCACCTACACCCTACAATCTGCATTTTATAAATATCCACCTTACAAATGCTGATAAACTCCAATAAGATCCCTAACAGTTAAAGTATCATTGTTATCAAAGCATCATAATTGGAGGTGGAGCTGAATAAAAAAGGAAAACAAATGTTTTTCCACAAAACAATGAGGGAGATTCCAAAAGTAGTGAGCCACAACCTTACAAGCAACACTGCACACTCATTGATTTCCATGTTCACTTATGACATACTGTACAAGTGATATTAATACATTTGAAAACTGCACAGTTTACGCCTCTTTACATAATAATTGTGTAGGGTCTACGCACAAGTTTCACTTTAATATAATTTATCACAATGTGATAATGCACTGGCTTTTAAAAAAATGCAATAGTGTAACTATTTATGTTATGATAGCTATTGTTTAACAGAGATTTCCTGTAAAAATGATGCAAAAAAATTACTGATTTGATTAACTAAAACTTGGAAAATCTAGAATGTGGCTTAAAGGTGGAATAACTTTGTCCACAAATTGGCTTACATGTGAACATACAGATAAAATAAAACATGACACCAAAAAGCACTCATCCCAGAAAAGAATTCTTCAAACTGTAAAAAAGATTTGTAAGACCCTAGCAGAAAGCATGTCACCCAGGGTCTTGGACTAATGTTTGCATGGTTAGCAAAGACCCTATTGTCCACATCATCAAGAATAACGTGAATGCTAAGTATACCTATTATAATTATTATAATTATCATTCTATTTCTATGCACAGCTGTAGCTGAGATGACATTTTATTTTTGCACTTTGCAACATTTCTGCACTGTATTATCACAACATTAAGATAACTGTTTAGCAGCAGTTATATTCAAAATCTCAATGATGTGTTTGGTTAAATGGCAAATTCAGTTTTACTGCCTCAAACAAAGTCAGTACTGCTACATCTGGATGTGTGTTACAGAGCCTGGAATTTAATAATTTTTTACTATGTTATGTTAAGAACCAATAGACTAAGAAAATGAAAATAAAATGGATTCATCACACTGAGTATCTAGACTAGGTGTATTTTCATGTTCTGAAGGGGTGTTCTAATTGATATATGGTGATATCTTACATGTCTTTTTAATTCAACGGTTATATCACATGACTGGGGGAAAGTATGGTAGATTCCTAACCAGTACATTTTTATCACTCCCTGGTTTATAAAAAACCTAGATATATCACTTTAATATGCTGAGTATGAAGGTATTTAATGCAGTTTATGAAATGCATAAGTAATGTTAGGCATTGTGATACAATGTCTTATTATTAGGAGGGTGGGAAACTAACCACATAGAACCATGACTGCTTGTTTAGGATTATAAAGGGAATTTTGGAATTATATTACATCATCTGAAAATCAAAATTGTTAACCTCTCATAGTTAAACAGAGGAATATTCACTTCTTCCAGGCACCAAGATGGGACATTTATGAGACAAATACTAACCTGAGTCTATCTCCATATTTTTAATGTTAAAGGAATCTAAAATCTGATAACTTTCTACTAATTAATATAGTTATATCTGTAGATGTACTAAATCCATTGATAATTTATTATAAGCCAAAATGTGCTCTATTTATAGGTTTCACAATGTGAGGTGACTGCATACCTTTCTGATTACTGGGGAACATTCTTGCCCTCATATAGATATACAGCTTTAAGGATAGATTGCATACAATATTTACGACCCCTGGGGATAGCTAAAAATTTACATGGTTTGGAATGTATGAAGCCATTAGGGTTTGCTCTGTTCACCAAGTGACAATCTCAGGCTAAGAAAAGCCCAATTAAGTGATTTTGAAGCATGATATCCCCCGAGACCACATTAAAACTGCTGCCTACTTTCTTGGTGACTTTAGATTTACTCCAGTCATAAATAACATGACTTTCCTTATGGCCCAATAACCATGAAATTCACTAGAAAATTGTCTATGGATGGTTTTAGATTCATATATTATCTTGCAGAAAAAGACTGAAATAACTAATGACTTCAGAGCATCAGAAATAAAAATATTTTTCCACTGAAATCTGTTATTGTGTAACTATCAGCTGAGGATGAAATGCAGAAATGTATCAAGTTGGAAATCAAACTTTTTTTTTCTGCAATACACCAAAGGCATAACATTAAACCACTCTTATTTAAAACATGAAGATTATGTGATAATTTGTAGAATGTAGTATCAGAGAATGTTGAGTTTTCAGTCATTTTCATTGAATGCTCCTCTTTCAACCTCAAAGAAGATTAATAAATTATTGCATATGGCAAACTGCTACTCTTTCACATCCGGATATATATTCTGTAACATTTTATTACTAAATCAAAAAGTCACAAGTAAATCAAAAAGTCATAAATTCCTGAAATGTAGTCATTCATTGTCCCATGATACTCAGAAAACAGCTAAAAAATAAGGCATATAGTAGGTCAACTGCACAGTAATAAAATAGGCAATGAAATAAGGGGTGTGCAATAGTAACATATCTTGTATCTTACTGAATAGCTGTGAATCTTGGAGGGATTAGATAAGTTTTTCTTGCACTGAAGAGCAGATATAGCAAACAACTTAATGCTACCTATGACTAAGCGCCCAGCGCGAAACGCGTTAGGGGGTGCCCCACATCTTTTTTATGTTTTGTACTACTGTTTTTAACATGAAGAAATAAATTCTGGATTTTATACAGCATTTTGGGAGTGCCGGTTGCTACTATTTTTCCAACTTATTCTAATGACTACATCTGAACACCATGCCGCCATCTTTCTATTTTTTACTTTTTTTACTAACAGCAGATTTTATGGGACAACTTAAAGCGTGGTATTTTATTTTAAAGGGCCAGTAACACCAGAAATATAATTTTAAAAAGGTATGGAAGTTGTTTCAACATAGTACTTGTATCTTTGAATTTGAATGCCTGATTTGTATTGCTTTGTAGGTTTTTTTCTTCCTTTTTAATTTTCTTCTTTGCTGCTTTCAACCATTTTTTTTTCTGTCAAATAAACATACCACCACATTAAAGGTTGTTTTCTATAGGACTTTAGATAACACATATTCATCATGTGTCCCAGGAATCCCAATAGATAAATTATGGCAGCAACCAACAAAGGAAAGAATATAAAGCAGCAAAGCCTACTTATAAGATGGCATGTTTTACAAATAGTGCATAGAAAAAAACTGATAGACAAATCCAAATGGCAATTTTCATTTTCTGGAGTTACTGGTACATAGAACACAGTGCAGTAGAGTGGATAGTTGGCCTTAATGCAAAACTTACTAAAATGTCAGCCAAATAAACAAGTGAAATTTATTAAACTCAGAAAAGCTCATTTTTGCTTTTCTGAGTTTGATTGGGCAAACACCCGGAAGTTTCTCATGGTACATATGGCGAGATTTGTTTTGATCAATAGTTACCGAGAGAAACTTTTTCTATTGAATATTTTCATGGAAAGGGTAGCCATACTTTACATTGGTGTAGTATGGAAATATTCAATGAAAAAAGTTTCTCTCGGTAAATATCGATCGAAACAAATCTTGCAGTACTTATCGAGAGAAACTTCCAGGCCGAAACTGTTTTTTCCGAGTTTAATAAATATTATAAGTCTGCTTATACTATTTATAGCTAAAGGATAAAGCTATGAAAAGTGGTATATATATAAATATTTATCTTACTGTAAAAAATGTGCTTGCAATATTTTATATTAATACAGTATCTTAACCAAATCTTTCATCTCAGTAGAAAACAAAGTAACTATCCATGGTCCTGAACCTTAATGTACAACCTAAATGACAAATGCCAATGATCCTGTAAATCATGTATATGAGAACTAAGTGTAGTATATTTTTATCTTTCTCACATGAACCATTTTGTTTGTAAGCTACGTATATGGGGCAGGGACCTATATCCTATTGGTTCAGTCACTTCCTGGCACTTAGAGTGATGTATCGTCATGATTTTATGCTTCTAATTTACTTCACCTGTACTATGTAAAGCATTTTCCCATGTCTATATTATTATTGTAGAGTTGAATTGTACAGTGCTGTGTAGCTTAGTGGTGCTTTATGAATAAAAATATACATACACAGTGAAAAAGCACAAAGGAAACACTACAAACAAAAATGTCATGAATCAAAATTGGGGCATATTTACTAAGACCATTTTCACCATACTAATTGATTTCACCAAATTTCGCTGTTTGATTTTGTTTTCCTGTACTTTTCAATTTCCCTGATTTATAAATGATCGTTACAAATGTTTCCCCATTGAAATAAATAATTATCAATAAATATCAATCAGTTGACAGGGTAATATTTTGTAGTGTTTTTCTATAAGTGTTCCTTCCATTACAGATCGATATCCATATCTATTATTTATGGGAAAATATTTTAATTGAAATGATTGGACCAACTCCACAGATGATTTTTGACAAAGATTGATTCTTTTGGGCAATAAAATTGTTTTTGAAAAGTTTAGTAATTAGGACAAAACAGCGATATTGTTAAATATAGGCTGATTCTCCTGCATTTATTAGTCAAAGAAAGTGTTTGACTTTAGTAAATGTGCCCCAAATTTAAAGAGTGTAAGGTCTGGACTTTATTAATTTTAATGGGAATAAATTGAGAATATTGTAATCTTAGCATGGTTATTCATGAATAATATGTGCCATTATGACTAAGGTGCTATCTAGCAAAACATTTTGTAAAAAGGCTTTAACATACTACACTTATAATTTATCAAATAGCATGATTGTTTCTATTTATTTTAATACTATTTTGAGACTATGCAATATGGACTGTTTCTCTAAACAGTGCTATGAATCTGAATATTGTACACATGTGGTTTACATTTACAAAAATTACTGTAGATGTTGTAATGTGCTGTATCAGTAACATTTTAAAGACTAGAGACAAGTAGAGTATAGGTGATACCTTTTATTGGCTAACTGAATAGGTGGTAAATGCAAGATTTTGTGAGTACTTAGGTTTCTTCTTCGGTCATGCTATGATACCATGCCTGAAGAAGAGACCTAAGTAGTCTCGAAAGCTTGCATTTACCATCTATTCAGTCAACCAAAGAAAGGTATCACCTATATTCTACTTGTTTCTGTCTATGGCTAATATGGTGCTATACTCTACAGATTTTAAAGAATGCGGACATTAATAATGGGAGATTTTTCATTACCATGTCCCAATATTTAATGATAATCAAAGCCACCATTTAAAAAAAATCATCTACAAAACAGTAAAAAATTCTATGTAAGTAAATGTATATAAACCAAAAGAAAAAAGTCTTCCATCAAGCAGTTTTGACTATTTTACAAATATAATATAATGTTAAATGAAGTTATTGTTCACATTCTACATTGTTCTGAATGTTCATTGAAATGTTGTGCTGTTTCATGTTAATGTTGTATGTCCTAAGAAAGATATCACTAAAAGAACAGATTAAGATACAATCAGTAACTATCCAGGACATGAATTGAGATGAGCAATAAAAGAGGTAGAGAAAGATGGATAAAAATCAAATAAAAATTTCAAATTTCCATAATTTTCTTTAAGGATAAAAAAGAATCACACAGATTACTATATTATATATTGACTGTATGGATCACTAAGGACTGACATGCAATTCACCATCTGAATGCACTGCTTTTTTGAATAAGTACTTCACTTATCTGTCATAGAATACATGAATACAATGATATTCAGCTGAGCTTGGATCATATAAAATATATTGTGTATATTGTTCTGGGGAACTATTCTAATTTACAATCTGGGTTTGAGATGGCTTAACCAATGACCCAAAGAGTTGGACTTTTCTTCTCCCAGTGCTTACCAGGAAATGTTGACTGTTAAACAATTCTGGGAAGTATAGTTCAGCAACAACTAGAGAGTCCAAGGCTATGAATCACTGTGGTGTTCCTACATTGTATGACTGCAGTGATTTGCATTGAGTGTTTGCTTCAGGCAAATATTGTTTTTCATCTTGTTGACCATGAAATACTGTTTTTATATTATGCAACACATTATTACTCTGGTAATCTTGCCAGTGAAAATGAATATAATATAGAAAAAGACAGAAATGAACTACAAGAAAAAAAAATCAAAGATTTACATTTTTTTTTTTTGGCGTTATTAAGGCAATAAGGAGAAATGTGTTATATTTTTATTTGCTGTGGTAAATACTGATGTCAATACAAAACTGATTGCTTCTGAAATGAGGCATTTAACTTTTCTGCTTAATGTTTAATTACTTGGAACAAACAGAATTTAGACCAAATTTACCTTTGTTTTCATATTGTATTATTGCTCCTTATCTGTGTGATCCTTTATTTATTCATTCCATTCATTGCATAAAAACAACCTCAAAACTAGAAGTTTTTTTTAAAAAAAACTGAAAGTTGTAAAACAATAGGATGCACACTAATGATGACGATGGAGGAAGTGAGAAGAATATAGTTATTATTACTTTTAATAAAATTATCAGTGTAAGTAGATTTGAAAATAGTAGTTGCCAGGCTCCCAATAGTTTCAGAGCACATTTCCAAAACCAATGACATGCATTGTTAATGGTACTAAGTGTACCTGCAGCCAGTCTTTCTACAGGTTGGGCATTGACAGTGGAGTTTAATTTCAGCCATCCCCAAATAATGCACTGAACAATCAAAGTGTTTTTTTTTTTCTTTTTACAAGATTATTTTCAACTTTACACAAAACTATTCATGTAAAGAGAATTTAGATAACTGAGAAATGCGTTCTAATTTTTGTTAACAATTTTCTTTAGTTACAAATAAAAACTAGTGATGTGGTTTATTTTAAAAGGTTTGTAATACCTAAGTCACTGTATGAGGCATGAAACATGTTCTCTTAAATTTTCTTAGCAATAACTTTTTAAGAACACGTATCAATACTATATATACTGTAATATTATATATAATCTAACAATGAATAACTGAGTAGTTGGGGGTAATAACATCTTTATTTATTATGCACAAATTGGTTAACATTTTATTATATGGTGACTGTATGTGATGATAATGCACACAGACACAGACATGTTGCCAAGGTCATATAGTGCAATTGCACATCTGACTCATAACATAGCCTCTCTATAGAAAGAGAGTGAGAGAAAGAGAAATACGTACAATATATTCAGAAAATTCTTCAAATATTAAAGATTTTCGAAATCTTAGAATTGTTTTTTTTTTTTTTATTTGTGTAAATTGTATTATTTTTCTTTTTCTTTATTTTCTCCCTTTTATGTGTGTCCTAAACCATTTGTGGTCTTTGGGATTCAACTAACAGCAATGCTTCCACTATTACAGTAAGCAGAGTTGTCAGTTGTAAGCAGCTGTGTGTTAAACAAGAGTCAAGCTTTGGCTTACTGACGCTTAGACAGCAAATCACTAGGCTTTTCTTGATTTCAGTGACAGACAGATGACATTGTTGTTGGTTGAGTTGTGTCTGGCTTCTTAGAGATAATTGATTCTTCCAGTGCTCCATCTTTGTAGATTTTCACAATTTCATCATTAAACCTCAAGTGTAATGGGATCTGCAAGCAAATCAGGAGAGGAACCATTTCTCCTCCCTGCCAGCTAGCTAATGTTTAGCATATTCAGTCAGTTTCAGTTTCATTTTATTGCTTTTAATATCTGCTTTATAGATAAGGACTACCCAACTTGCTTAGCAAAAATATTTGTAATACAGTAACTATTGTTACTTTTATTTAAATTAGTGAATATACTGTGTACACATCTGCTGTGGGTGATGAAAGTTGCAGTCCAACATCAGCTTTAGCATGACTGCTACACATTTAAGGAACAAAACTTGTTAAATCTGTGGGGAGTGTATCTATCTATCGATCAGATAAAACACTCCATATTGTAGTTTATAAGCATAATCAAATCACTACAGAGTTTCATGAACATAATTATGAACAAGGCTACAGACAGTACCCAGTGACCACTAATATGCTTAAAAACTACAGTAAGTGGCAATGTCTGTATTATATACTCTGTAACAGTTTTTGTGCCATCATAAGTTTGATTGAGAAGAAATCAGTATTATCACAAACAAAGTCAATGCATTTCTTTTTTAGTATGCAGAAAATGTCTCCATAGACCCCACCCACTTCAACCTTCCTGCAGTTTGTGGAGATTGTATGGAGTGCCCACCACTGTCATGTGCAGAAAGAATAAGAAGGTTATTCTCTGAAGTCCAAATTGTCATGTAAACGTTAATTCACCAGCTAAAGACAGAGTTGACAGTGTTGAAAATGCAACATTCAGCTCCATTTAAACTTGCATTTGAGAAGTGGCACTCAGTCATTCCTGATTTGGATGCAATAGAATGGGAGGAGATCATTGATAATCTTTATTCATTTCTCATTTCTACAAAAGATAGGTTAATACAATTTAAATTCATACACCAGATTTATATAACCCCAGTTATTCTATTTAAATGTGGGAAGGTTGAAAATAGTATGAGTTACCGCAGTGGTTGCGTGGAGGGTACTTATTTACATATGTTCTGGGAATGTATACATGTTCAAAGGTTCTAGAAGGGTATGATGGAAACATAAACAGAGAACACTTCCCAACAATTTTGGACCCCAAAGTGTGCCTGCTAGGTGTAATTGATGAACTAGTCCCTTTAAATCGCGCCAGGATTATGATTAGGTCCCTATTGTATTTTGCTAGGAAGACAATTCTGATTAACTGGATGGGCTTGAAGGTACCCAGGCATTTTGGTTAAATATGTTGAGCAAACATCTTCCTCTTATAAACTTGATGTATATAACAAGAGGTTGCCCGGATAAGTTTAACCGTATATGGAATAACTGGTTAGATGCAGATAAACAGAATGTCGAGTTTTCTAATATATAAGTATTGTAACACTGCTTTTTAATGCCAATTGTCATTAATCAATTAAGCAAATATCTATTTTACCTTTATGTTTACTATTGTATTTTAATTTACATATCGAGTACATGTTGTTAGTTAATTGTCTATTTTATGTTTGTTTATTTTGGTTTGGTTTTGTGATTTTGTTCTATGCAAAACAATAAAAAAAGTTCATAAAAAAAAATAGACAGTAGTAATAGAATACTACTACTGTTGTGGCTTTATAAAGAGAATATTGTTACAGTCGCGACTTTACAATGGGAGAATTGTTTCAGTTGCGGATTTGCTAAGGGAATCCACTGTTTGAGAATTTGGCAGTCGAATTCGGACATTAGAGAATAACCCCTAAAACTCCCATGATGCCCAGGGAAGCATTGATTTACTTTATATGTTTTAGAATCATTCACATTTTTATTTATAGGTCACTTACTGATGTGAGAAGTATTTTTTAAATGTTAATTAAAATAGTTTATATTTTAAAGATTTATCTATGGGGAAAATGTGGATGCTATCAACAACACAACCTTTTTAGTAAGGGACAGTAATTATTTAGGAAATCACATGTACCTCTAGCTGATAAACATCACTGATCTTTGTAAAAGAAAAAAAAGAATGTGAAATAAAAGCAGTAATTATATATAACATGAAACAGCACAAGAGAAACTCACCAGTTGACCTAATAAAAGTAGAGCCAGCACACACCAGTGACTTAATATTAGCAGCACATATATGTTGTCCTCATATCAGCAAAGAAGGTGAAAATGTGTATAGGTACCATATACAGGTAGTAGCCTATCAACTTTTCCTAATGGTAAAAAAATATGTCAAAATCATGACATATTATGACAATATTTCAGTTAATGATAACATTGCTTGGATTTTAAGGGCATACTGTAGTTGCTATATCTGCTTTTGTACTAAAATTAGTGTAGAAAGTCAGATTTGTGACTGTGCAGTCACTACAAAGGCTAACAAAAATCTCCCTGTTCATTATCTGGAACTTTGACTTGAGTCAGTTATTTTGTTTCCTTCATTACATTAACATACAAAGTAATCATTATTACTATCTCTCTATCACAACACATTTTAAAAGAGGGAATAACAAAGACATTTTCTGTTGCTTCTGAAAGACCTTGTCATTTTTAACCTAGAGATTTATGCGCTTATCACATTATACATAATAATACAACCAACTGGATGTGTCAGTTTCAATTTCATAAATCAGTAACATTTTTTTTTCTATTTCATATATATTTCTTCAATTCAGTATGGCAAGTGTTTTAGTTCCATCATCTTAGGGATGCAGCTGCAGACTTTTCTTAATGAAACATTTTTTTTTCCAGTAATTCTGATCCTTTTAGGGACATCACAAATTAGAAAAGAAAGAAAAGAAAAAGCCAGCCAGAAGTGTTTGGGCGGAATGCATTTCCAGTCCACGGTAGGCATGCACGGTTCCATCTTTCATTTCCTAAACACACGGTACTTTACAAGAAAATGAATTCTTCTTGCAGAATTGAAGAATTTTGGATTTTGGAATTTGTTCATCTGACTCAAATGTTAAACCGCCCATTTTGTTTTAGGACAAAGCCGTAATAAAATCCAAGAGTGGCTATTGTATATTTTGTCTCACCGTGAATTCCAAATCCAACATTAAACTTTTATTCTAGTCTTCTAGTTTAATAACAGCCTAAAAGGCAGATGCATCAGCCTATTTTGCTATGGGGATGGAGATGATTTGAACGTACTGTTTGGTAGCCATTGAGCAGCCATTTCAAAACAAGATATTTGTTCACCTCTCAGCTCTGATGAAATCACAAATTTAAATAATACAAAAAGAAGAAACAGAGATGTAAACATAACAACAGCACTCAGAGTAGTGTGATGATATTAAACGAGACAATAGAAAATGTATGTTCACATATGAGTTAATTTTGT
>WMED01006402.1:0-18511 GCA_019650415.1 Pipa parva | reverse complement strand
TTTTTTTAACTATTTGTGTCAGCAATTGGCTTAGTATAAAGTAGTTTTATATGTACGTGTGCAGTTATATTGGCACTATAGAGCCCCTTTAACCTAATTTTAATTGTTACACATCTGGTACGTCCCTTAGTTTTCTATTGTGATTATTTGCATTTTATTAATACTCAAGAAAAATAAAAAAAATGACAGACAACATGTTTTTGAACAAGGTATTTCTTGGAGTCGAGAATTTAATGGATATAATGACAGCTCAAATAGACACAAAACATTAAAAATGCAATTATTGTTGCTTTTTCTTGTTTTAATATATGATTAGGCTTATGAAGAAAACTGTATTCTTAATATAATTTAAGAATGTATGTAATAAGTTAGATCATTTAATTATTCTAGTAACATCAAGAAGCTGTAAAATAAATGATTGGTCTATATTCTTTTAAAAAATAATTTTGTTACTTGCAGATAACTTCTCCAAGATATAAAAAGTGATCATAAAGTAAGTTTTACTTTCATGAGAAAATATAGGACTGTTTTTTTTGCCAGAAGAAATGTTTGTCTACTACAGACAAAAGACTGTTGTTTGAAGTAACTTTTAAACGATGCAGATTTACGAATTAGCATTTTAGGGTGAAAATTCTGTTTAAAGAATTATACCTTATAATAATGTTTTATTTTCAATTCAATTTTTTGTGCCTAAAGCAGCATTTTTTTCCCTTTGGATATTTGTATTTACATGTATACACAAGTGGATTCTGCCATATTGTCCAATTTCCGTGCAATAACATAGAAACCTCCAAAAGCATAGAACAATCTATTTTCCAGTACTGTATTTTAAATATCAAAGTTGAGGCAGCTTTCCAATTCCATGTAGAAATGCAAATATGTAGGGATAAAAATCAATACACAAAGTCTGCAATCTAAAAGTATGAAAAAAGAAGAAACAGCACTTTGCACTAGAAGGTGCAGAATCACGTAGAAAAAGGTGTTAATTGGCAGAAAGACTAGCATGGATCTTAAGCATCTGCAGGTGAACATAAATAGCTAACAAATGATCAAATACCAACAAAAAGACAACAAAAGAGACAACAAAAGCAACAACAAAACAAAAAAAAAAAACACAGAACCCAACTTAAAAGTTCTATTGTAATTACTGCAATGTAACACCTCCCATGTAGAAGGAAATAGCAAATTCCTTTTACTAGTCCCATCAGCTTATTAACTGAAAAAATAAGAAAAGTATACAATGTATTAAAGGAAAACTAAAGGTCGAATAAAAAAGGAGACATAAAAAAATACCTTCCAGTAACTTGAAACGTTGCAGTTACAGCATGAACTGTGCTGTTATTTCACTGTACGGAGGCAGACTTCACAGCGCTTAGGAGGGTACAGGAGCCAGCGTGAGGCTCTGCCCACCTAGTCAAATCAGCGGTGCAAAAGAGCGTATATGTCATCACGCTCATTGTACCCTCGATGAGAACACTGATCTCACTGGCAAAAAATAAAAAGAGCAATGAGCGTGATGACATGTATGCTCTTTTGCATAAGTCGGCAGAGCTTCACGCTGGTTCCTGTATCAGCTTAAGTGCTGTCAAGTCTGCCTTCAAGCAATTAAATGATAGCACAGGTTTAAGTTGTGACTGCAACATCTCAACTTACTAGCAGTTATTTTTTTATATGTCATTTTTATTCGACCTTCAACTCTCCTTTAAACAAAAAATGGATGGATATTAAGGTATCCTGCAATGAACAACACCACGCGATCTGATACAGCTTTAGTTCTTTTAGGATAACAGAGGAAGCAACAAATTTAGGAAAATATATAAAAACATGTCAAAAAGAATTAACTTATTGGTCAGCAGTTTTAATAAATATAGTAAAAATAATAAAAGATAGATTAGGGACAGTGTCAAATGAAGTAGTTTAATCTGGAGTAAAACTCCTCCTATCTAAACCATAAGAAACTGTCTGGCTTTTTGTCATGGTTTAAGGCTTATGGAAGAAGGTGGCTGAAAGTTTCTGTAAACAGATACAGATGTGTCACCAGTGGACTGGATTTTTCCCATCCTAACAGATAAAGATTTGTTTGACACAGATTGAGTTGACAAGGTAAAGGTAGTCCTACAAATCAAAAGATTGTTCACCAACACTACAAATTCAGCAGAGAAATAGTTCAATGTGTCCAGAATAAAAGGAATCGGAACATGAAGGCTAACATAATTTTCAAAAATTTCAATATTTAAAACATAGCACATTTCCTTTGCTTGTTTAGTTTTCCAAATGATTCCTCCAGAATTCTCCCAGCTGTTACCTTGGATCAGCAGTCAAAATGACTATTTAAAAGATTTTTTTTTTAAATCGCAAAGCAGGTTGCAACAATTTTAATAATAAAATTTTACAGAGTCACGCCATGAGTAAACAGTAGCAGGATAACAATATTTCAGGATTAATTAAAACAGCAACATATTTGAAAGAGATTGCTTTTGTAAAAATTATGAAATATCAAAAAAATTGTTTATATTTTTTTTACAGGTCAGTGTCTTATCTAAAGACAGGTTTCAGTGTTTCCTAAGATACATTTCCCTGATGGCTATAATAATTACATTGACTTGATAATATAGAAAGCAACAAAATGTTAGAACTTTTTTTAGAACTTGAAAACTCCACATGTGACACTAACTAAAGTATTTCAGTCCTTTGAGCAACCATTTGTGAAGTCATTCACAAAGTGAGTTCCTTAATTTTGAAAATTAGTTTTTGTTGGGTAAATGCAACAGTTTAGAGCAGCTTGTGCTGCCATCTAGAGGAGAAAGTCAGTTTTCATTAACTTTTTTTTTTTTTTTTTTACTACAGTTAAAAGAGATAAGCAGATTGAGTCACTTTATCATTTTACTAAGAGCTTAATTACTGAGGTGGCAATAGTAACAGGATATAGATAAAACAATGGCAAAGTAAAGAGCACTCAACTGACAAGAGCTACAGTTTTCCAGAGTAATTTAAATCAGGACCGTCTACTGTTTTGTAGATTAATTTTTAGACAAACTCCTTCAAATAATAAACACTTTTTATTTTAGCTCATCTTGTATAAAGCTACTACATTTATTATGTTACACAATGCCTT
Organism: Pipa parva; assembly: GCA_019650415.1. Lineage (NCBI taxonomy): Eukaryota > Metazoa > Chordata > Amphibia > Anura > Pipidae > Pipa > Pipa parva. The sequence goes on along the minus strand of WMED01006402.1, from coordinate 15,396 downwards.
AAAAGGTCATTTGAAGTGAAGTAAGGCATGCACACTTCAAGGCAGTAAAATAGAAACTCTTAGCAGCAAATAAGCATATACTTTCTGGATTGTCAGCTGGATACATTGGTCCATGAGAATATTCTGGGAGGGTGTTGGGGAAACAAGTATGCAAATAAGAGTATAACAGCATTATGGGTGCTGTCTTGATTTCAGCAAGTGAAAAGGAAGATGTTAGCCTTAATGGACCTTTTAATCTTACAGACTATGCACATGTTGACAATATACATCAGCAATCAGAACTGAATATCAGGAGCTTGTATAATTTTTGTTTCACGTCTTTTGCTATAAAACTAGTAGCAGAGACTGAACTAAATGATAACAAGTTTATATTAACTTATTTAAAGATATAACGTCTGCTGATAAGACCATAAAAAAAAATGTTCAAGGCATAGAAGAAATGCATAAAGTGAGCTGAAAATATATGATCATTAAATAATACTTTCCACCAAAAAATTGGCAGTCTTTCTAAAACAGTTTAGTAGTATTTTAACTGTACACAAACATTTTACACTAAGTTCAGACTCCTTCCCACTTAAAAAGAAAACAGTTTGCACACCCACCTAACCATTCTGCAATAAGAGCAGAGTCAATTCCATCAATAGGTTCGCAAATTCGAGATACTACTGGGTGGACTTGTTGTGACAGGTAGTACTGTGTGTCAATTGAAAGGTTTTCTTGTTTTTGCAGCTGTTCTGGAGCATATGCTCTCTGGTTGGCACTAAGATTTGATCCGTCCTACATGAAAGGGAAAAAAGATACACAGTCTATTTTAGAGCACTTGGAACAGCAGATTTATTCTACAAATCACTTGTAAGGTCAGAAACAGGTGCCGGAGGCCATATATATATTGCTTTAGCTTTCCATTAGTTATTCTTAAAAACAAACTTCACATAAAGTTTAGTATGTATGTATTTTTTTATTTACTGTATATAGAGGCACTGTTATGCAGTGCTGTACAATCCAATAAAACGAATATAATACAAACATAGTGCTTAACAAAGAACAAGTGAAATAAATTACAAATATATAATCAAGAGTATACGATACTCTTAGTGCTAGGCCATGATTGAAACAAGAGGATGGAGGTCCCTGCCCCATAGAGCTTACAATCTAAATAGGAGGAAGATTTACATAAACAGACAGGAGGGTAACAAGTGCAGTAACATTAAGTGACAGTTTATTAGCCTATAGGTGCTATTAAAAAGAATACAAAATAGAATAAATGCATAAGGATAAAACATAGGCCAGTGCTAGAGCTCCAAGAAGTAAGATTTCAGTTTAGTTCTGAAAATATTAATAGATTGCACTTGTTGGAGAAAGAGGGGTATAGAATTCCAGAAATAAGGGGCAACAAGAGAGAAGGGTTTAAGATGCGAATGGACGGTCTTACTGAGTGGCTCACGACAATTGCCTTTTGAAGAATGGAGTTGGTGGCTAGGTATATATGGGCACACAAGGGAAGATTACGTAGGGGAGGGGAAACAGAGTGAAGTGCTTTGAATGTCAAAAGAAGGACACTGTAAATAATACATTTTTTTAAGTGGGAGCCAAGGAGCAGACAGGAGTTGGGAGGGAGACTGTCCCTTCTGGGGAGAGAATTCTAGCACAGCAGAATTTAGAATAGACTGGAGTATGGAAGGATGGGAAGCTGGAAGGCCTGTTGGAAGGGCATTGCAATAGCCAAAGCAAGATAAGATGAGGGCATGCATGAGGGTGTTAGCAGTGGCCTGAGAGTGAAAGGGACAGATTTTGTCAATGTTACAAAGGAAAAATCTACAGTTTTTAGCAGTGGTAGCAATGTGCTTAGATAAGGAAAGAGCAGAGTCAAAAGTCATCCCAAGACAATGTGCAGAGGTAACAGGGTTAATGATCACATCAAGTGAACTGGAAAAGGAGGGATTAGGACCAGGTTTAGGTGGGAAAATAATCAGTTCTGTTTTAGCAAGATTTAGTTTGAGATGGCGCTGGGCCATCCAGGAGGAGATAGCCAGGAGACTTTTAGAGATTTGAGTCTGATTTCAGGTGTTTGCACAGGGTTGGATAAGTAAATTTGGGTGTCATATGCATACAGGTGGCATTCAAAACCAAATGAGTTGATGACTTCATCCAGGGAAAGAGTGTACAGGGAGAATAGGAGGGTGCCAAGGACAGAGCCTTGAAGCAACCCCACCCTAAATGGGATAAGAGAGGAAGTATCATTAGCATGGGAGACGAAGAAGGAACAATCAGAAAGGTAAGAGGAAAGCCAAGAGGCAGCTTGATAATGGACACCAAGCACATGGAGAATCTGAGTAAAAGGGAGTGACCAACAGTATCAAATGCAGATGATATGATATGTCCATGAGAATAAAAATAGAGAAGTTACCCTTTGCTTTGGTAATATGAAGATCATTTGCAAGTTTGCACAGAGCAGTCTACATAGAGTGCCCTGGCCAAAAAACAGATTGCAAAGGGTCCAGGAGATGATGGGAATGCAAATAGTAAGGCAGATGAAGACCTGACATTCCTGGAGTTTAGAAGCTATAGGCGCAAGAGAGTGAGAGAGATAGACTATAGTTAGAGAAACATTGGTGGTCTAGTGTAGATTTTTTAAGGATAGATTTAATGTAGGCTTGTTTAAATAAAGCAAAGATCAGAGTATAGGAAAGAGTTGAACAGGTGCGTTAGGGCTGGTAAAAAGACAGAAGAGCAGAGCTTAAATAAAAAAGAAGGCATGGGGTTAAGCAAGCACATTGTGATGAGAGAAGTTGAGAAACTTTAGTCTCGGTAGCAGGAAGAAAGGAATTCAGGAACTCTGGTAGATTGTGGTAGAAGTAACTTGGTGTTATCAGGAGATATAGAAATCTGTTTGTGGATACTAGCTACTTTGCTTTTGAAGAATATCACAAACTCTTGGGAGGAGTGAAGAGGGGTTAGTGTATCTGAGGGGGAGGGGCATAGGAGGGTGTTGAAAATAGGAGATTGGATTTGATTTGTTTTGGTTCATGAGAGTGCTGTAATAGGTTTGTTATGCTAGGGAGAGACAGGATTTCAGGCATGAAAGCAGAAACTTTAATGCACAAAATCTGCATGTGAATGGGATTTTCTCCACAGATGTTCTGCACTATGCGTGCAGAATCTAATAAATCTGGTTTCTTCATTTAGCCAGGGGCGAGGATTGTATATGCAAGTAGTTTGAGGCTGCAGTGGGGGAAATTAATCAATAACAGTAGATAGGATTGAATTATAGGAAGTAGCCAGAGCATCAGGATCAGAGGCGATGACAAATGTGGAGAAGCTGGAGCAGAGGACAAAGAAGAAAACCTGCAGGCCAATAGCAGGTGTATTGCGACTAAAGACTTTAGGAGGCGGAAGAGGAGAGGGCAACACTGAAAAGTTTAAAAGGCGGTGACCGGAAGGAGGCAAAGCACAGATATTAAGAGTAAAGAAAGAGAGAGGCATTTTTAGATAAAGCCAAATCTAAATAACGGCCATCCTCATGGGTGCTAGAGCTGGTGCACTGTTGCAGGTCAAATGAAGAGGTTAGATTGGAGAAGATGTGAGGGCCAAGACAGAGAGGGACCATCAACATGGCAGTTGAAGTCCCCCATAATTAGTGCAGGACTATCATAGACAAAAAGAAGAGGAGCCAGGAATCAAGTTCTGAGAGAAAAGTGATTGGTGAGGAGGCAGAGGGGGGCCTGTATGACAGCAATAGATAACTTTAATGTATAGAAAAATTGGACAGCATGAACCTCAAAGGAAGAAAAAAATGATGTAAAAATTATTTTTTAGATTTTGAATGCTTAAAAGTATGCCAATTTAAATGTTTGCAAGGTTTACAAATCAGAAAACTTCCCCATTAACAAGAACCAAAGCTCACGTGCCAGAGTTGGCTTCAGAAATCACTGGGTACCCACTAATCTGACAAATAGGACCCCTCTAACATGTTTACATATACAATGCTTAATAGTACTAACTCCACTGAATCACAGTAGATTTCGGCTTTTAATATTTACTGTCAAACAGAAAAAAAGCACCCCACCAAAAAATAAAATAAATAAATGTTGCACCCTATCTAGTTCATCATAAAACCTAGAAAAAGGCCAGACACAGGTTTCTTGGAGTGGGCCCATATATTTCATTTATATACCATACTAAGATAAAACATAAGTACTATTATGAAGTCAACAGTTAAGTGAGGGAAAGGTATAGGCATGGTGTCTTAAGAAAAAGGTTCCTTCCTGCTAATAATGCAGTTGAATAGTAGCATCATTTCAATTCAATTTTGAAAAGAAGTTTACACATGGATTTACCTTGGTTTATAAACCTTGATGTTAAAGCTCCAGCCTGGTGGTGTATAAAACACAAGGTGAGCTAATTTCTGAATTACACATGAATAAACACATGGATGAAAGAAAAAGTTACATTTTCAGCATACTTAAAAAGAAATCTCTTTATAGGCTCTACTAAGTGCTTTGGTTTAGATCCTGCTGTAGGTACATTCCAGCAATGCTTTGCTAGGCAAGACCACATTCTGATTTTTAGCAAAATAGTAATCAGATTTAAAAAAAAAACAACGTTAAGTAGATGCCTGGACAATCCAGAAAGGGAACAAAGAGATTGGTAGCTTTTTCTTGCCTAATTGCCTAATCTCAGATAGATAAGAGTGACAACTGCAAGAAAACTATGCACATTTAGTGCTCTTTTCAGAATTATGGTGGGCATCTATTTCAAACTCTTGCAACAAAAATAAAACCAGCAATTGGTATATTATTGAAGAACTCATCCATATTCTAGGTACTGTAACAAGAAGTTAATCTTTACTCGTTGTGCTAGCTGAGGCCTAAAAGAAATATAGTGCTAAGTGTAACGTTAAAGTTAGTGTGAGACATAACTGTGCCCTGCCAATATTATAGCACTAGGTTCATAAATAAAATGGTGTAAAAATTGCAAGGTATCCTGTTTTATTAAATACTAGGATACAATTGCAAGAGTCATACTCACCTTGATATTAGCATCCTAAAATCTGATTTTATTTCTTAAATGTTAATAAACAGCACTGCATTGTTTTTGATTGAAGATGACTTCACAAAATTAGATGTTGAAAACCCTATTTTACCTTTGAAGACATCTCCTGTCTCAGAAGACTTTTTTTGACAAACTTATCAGAATTAACTTCCATACAGTCTGATTCATTGATTCTGCCCCTCAGTCCCTCACATCTTTCCTCCCCTCTTCTACAGGTTAATAAGCTTACATTGCAGCTTCTGTACTACCAGCAGCTTGCACATTTTTTTCCTTTTTGAGCAAGGTAGGTGGAAGTCCTTTTGCAGATGGAACCTCCACTGCTGAAAAACCAGAGCAGTACTTCATAGTAAAGAGGGCAGTGGAAGGCAGCTCAGCATGGACAAAAGGGAGCAGGCCCTGTATGAGAAAGGGTATTGAGTTCTGTACATTATGGGAAAGCACAGTATAGAAAAGTTGCGTGGCTGCACAGTATGGGCAAAGGGGGTAGTAGTGCAAATTAAAATATTTTGGGTCATGGCCATTGCAACAAGAGGGCATGCTTGGGTGAAGTAAACATTTTACAAATTTGCTGCTGTGTATGCCACACTACTTTGCCTCTCTTTTTCTATAAAGAAATTTGGAAGGTATGCTGGTTAACAATTCTTTCTATAGAACCTATGACAGGTTATAGAGCTCTCTCTTTCTGTTCCAAAGATATTCAGTTTCTTAATCTTAAAGTGCACCTGTCACCTCAAAACTAATACTAATTTAGGTTCTACTAATGAAATAAACATTTTTGTAAATATATATGTATTTTAAAAATTGTACATTTATACAGCATTTCTCTGTCATCTTCCCTGTCAGCCTGACTTTTCTTTCCTGAGACAGGTGGGCAGGGTTAAATGATGATTGCCATTATAGCTCCTCCAATAAGATCCCTGCTAGACCATGGATTTAAGGAAGTGATGGCCAACCTTTTACTTCCAGGGGGCCATATAAATTTCAGACACGCGCATCACAGGCCGCTTCAAAGTTACGACCGCGACAAATTTTACAATTGCAACTGTGACAATTTTCCATAGTAAAGTCACAACTGCAATAATATTCTCATTATAAAGACGCAACTGTGACAGTAGCAGTCTATTACGAATGTCTTTAGCTGGACAAATTCACACCTATATGCAACAATTCAGACTTCGGACCGGGGGCCGGATAGGGCATCACTGATTTAAGGGATCGGATTAGAGGAGCTATAATGTTATTGTTGGTATGGATTATTTTAAAAAAATGTCAATACTATAGATTTTTGCAATAAAGATTAAAAAAAAAAAAAATTTGACCTGTCACAAAGAACAGGTCATTTAACATATAGTAAATAAAAATAACGTTTCTTAAAAAAATATATAGTGTTAGTTATAGATATAAATATATATGTATAAATACCTGGCAAATGACATATGATATTGTATCTCCAGCCTTTACTTTTCTTCCACCTTGGGAATTTATCCACATTGCTACATGTACATGAGGTAAACTTTTTTTATCAGGGTAGTCCTGGGGATCCTTTGTAAGTGCCTAAATGTTAAAGTGACAGGCAATGGAAAACATAGTTAACATTACATTTTGCGACTAACCTTGGCCATTGTCACATGTGTAAAAGGGACTTCACAATACAGTGTACTTTGACACTTAAATGTACAATTCTCCCAAGTAGTTTAGACTGCTCTTCAACACATTGAGTACCCAAAATTGCATAACTGATAAATCCTGTAATTTTCTGGGGTGAAACTTTAATCACAGCTAGCATTTTCCAACTAAAAATACAAACAAAAGTAAGTTTTTTGCAGCACCAAAATTGTACAATAACGTACCAGCAGCAAACATGTAGCCTACAGTTAAAAAGTAGTTCAGTTAAAACAAATGTAAAAAAAAATCTAAAACAGTGATTAATTAGTATTGCTGCTTCCCTGGGGACATACAGCATCAGACAGTATCATCCTGGATGAACTGACACAATGGAACAGAAAAAAATGAAGAGAAAGGATGAAAGGAAGTGGATTTAACCACAATAGCATAGTATGTTCTAAATACACAACTCAAAGTAGTGATATCACTATTTAATATTCATAAAGAACAAATGCTATTCATAGGGTAACACTTCAGCAAAAAGCAGCTGTCCCTTAAGAGTGGGTACTCAATTGACCCCATATTAAAAAATGTAATCATTTGGAAATCTCCAGAGCACTTCATGAAACAAACAATGAGAAAGAAAAATAGTAATCCAATAAAAAAGCTTTTGTTGTGTGCCAGGTATTACCACACTAAAGCTCTGTTTAAATCCCCTCCTTGAATTGTTTTTTGAGTACTGCTGCACCCAACTTCCCTAATGAATCACAGCAAGGATATAGAATGAATGGATAGCTGGTAGTCGGCATGCAACCAGTTGTGTATACTATTATTGCTTATATCATTGTTCCTTTCGTAAATAGTTTAATGAAAGGTTTTATAATAAGACTTTTCTTTGTTTTTACTAGGTTCTCCAGATATATATACTGCAAATGATTTATGATAAGAGCTATTTAATTTGAGATCTGGGGAGTACCCACCATTTAAGGGGCAATTCCTTTATGCTAGTGTTCAGATTCCCACTATGATTGCCTTCTATTTATTACCCAAATGATTAGGCTAGCTGCAAGCTCTTTAATAAATGTACATATCAGCAGAAGGAGACCCTCTGTTTTTACAATAGGTGGATATATACAGACCAACAGTGTATGTGGGTTAAATAATAAAGGTCATAGTAAGAGTGATCAAAACAATGCAACATAAATTTAGAATAAGGAAAGAGCAAGGTAATCCAGTTATGATGTGTGAGTAAAAATGAGCCATTAGAGCAGTACATTTTTTTACATTTTAATCTGAAGTGCTAAATTTAAATAGCCAAGATACATATTTTACAAATGTATTTTTCTTTTACCTTATTAATCTCATACTGGCTGATGGGGAAACTTCGATTTATTACATTTTCTCCAATTTCAGTTAGTTTCTTCTGAATATTTTCCACAATGCTATCACGCGGTTGGTCAGACAGAATTTGGCTAATAACATAACTAAAACAATGCAAAACCATAACAAAAAATAATTACTGAAAAAACAGTAAATGTTAAAAACAAAACAAAACATACATTTTACACTGTAGGTAGAATGATTTTGACATTTGTGTGTGTATATACAGTGTGTGTATATATATATATATATATATATATTTTTTTTTTTTTTTTTAAGGACATTCTTGTCCTAAAACAACTACTGATACTCATGAATTTAATGCTAAGAGGGAGTGTTTTCCTCTAACATGCTGAAAGAAAACAATGCACCAGCACTGGCCCTGCAAACTACAACAGTGATATCCAAGCAAGTCTACATGTGTTATCAAATTACAACTCACAGCATTTAAAGATATTTGTACAAACTTATGTAGAAATCTATTTTTTTAATTAATTTATTTTACAGAAGTTAGGCATTGTGTGTGAAACAAAAATCTACATAATAAACATGCAAGTACAGTATGTGTGTATATGTCTATATATGTAGTACTGCACAAATGCAAAACAAGAAAAGAAAATCTCAAAAGAGAAATCTATATCATATTAATATTGGGTGTAATACACTTTGCCTTCAAATAGCACCAGTTCTTTTAAGACGCACTTGCTCAAATTCAGGGATTTTGTAAGAATATAGTCAGGTGTATGATTAAAGGAGAACTAAAGGTAGAAATAAAAAGCAGACAACTAAAACGTTACCTACTTATAAGCTGAATCATTGCAATGATAGCATGAACTGTGCTGTGATATCCCTGCACAGAGGCAGACTTCACAGCACAAGGGAGGGTACAGAAGCCAGCGCAAAGCACTGCCCACTCAATCAAATTGGCAGTGCAAAAGAGCATATACATCATCATGCCGATTGCACCCGGAATGAGAACACTCCTCTCACCATCAAAAAATAAGAAGCGCAATAAGCGTGATGAACTGCACGCTCTTTTGCATAAGTGGGCGGCGCTTCATGCTGGTTCCTTTACCCTTGCAAGTGCTGTGATGTCTGCCTCCATGCTGGGATATGACCGCACAGTTCAAGCTGTCATTGCCATGTTTCAGCTTAGAATAAGGTATTGTTTTAGGTGTCTACTTTTTATTTCTACCTTTAGCTTTAAACCCAGCCAATAACTTGGTGAGAACAGTCAACACTGCTACAAAACTGAGCGCAACAACAAGACACAAGGTAGTTATACTACATCTGTAAAAGTTTTCAAAGGCAAAGATTTCAAAAGTAGAGTGGAGTGTTGGTGCTTCTTCTGAAGAACCTGAACAAGAAATGAGCATTGTTGAAGACCATACATGCAGTGGTTAACAGTAGAAGAAAGACACATCATGCTTGGTTCCCTTCAAAATCTGAAGATGCCCATCAGCGCCTTCAACTCAGAACTGGCAAAAACCAGTTGGACCCAGGTCACTCATCTACTGTTTGAACTCCATCCAGAAGCGGTCTTCCTGACAAATTTGTAGCTGAAAAGCCATAATTTTAAACATGGAAACAAGGCCAAGCAACTCAGCTATGTATGAAAACATAGAAACTTGGGGTGCAGAAGAATGTAAGTGGGCGCTCTTAATAAAATAATAAAAATAATAAAAAATTATTTTTTTATTAAAAAAATAAATAAATAATAATAATAATAAAATATATATATATATATATATATATATATATATATATATATTTGGCTGTTATAGAATTCAGTTTGTTTGTTATAGTGCTAGGGAACAATAGAATAATGAATGTCTGCAGGCAACAGAGAAACATGAGGGGGTTCCTTGGGCGTTTGACGCTGCATTTCATCAAACTGGAGTTGGGGATTTGGTCGGGATTAAAGTGTCTCGTGGCAGATATTTATCAATCATGCAATTCCATCAGGGAGTCATCTGACTGGCTCCAAATTCAATCTGTAGCAGAACAAAATCTCTAAATATACAATAAATAGGTTTGATATTTTTTTTAAATCAAATCTAACAAAACCAAAATATAATGATTTTAAATTCAAGAAACTTACTTTCCAGCCAACTTGGCAAGCTCACACCAATCTCTTCTGACAATATCAAGACCTTTCAGCTCCTGTTTTGTGACATATTTCCCATCAGCTGTAGGTTCCACTATTAGAGCTGCATACTTTTTTTTCTTTAATAGTAAGAGAGATTTGAAGACGCCGTCAATGTCAATCTCTAGCAGTTTATAGGATTTGTTTATCTCACTTTTTACCTGTGAAAAAAAAAAACATATTTTTTTCAAACTCAAGTTATCAGACAAATCCACAAGTTAAACAGCTTGTCACAAAACATATTTATAGCAAGCCTATACTGTAAAGGACACATTAAACAGCCAAATTAAATATTATCTGTGCTTTACAAATAATTGCTGCTTTAATGTTAAATGTAAAGTTACATTGGAGGCCATAATCAAACAAAAGTTATATAACTGGGTATAAGGGCCAAGGAGGTCTTGTATCAAACAATAAACCAGGGAAACCTAATATATCCAAACTTGGTAATTAGTACCAGCAAATAAATGTAAGGTGCAGTAAGGATTAAGGAAAAAAGTTCCTACGTTGAATCCTTGGTTAATGCTAATAGCACACCAGATATTTCCACCAGCAATAAAAAGCTCCTTGCCCACCTGTACAATTACGGAAGTGCTCACATGAAACTGTAGTGCGCTGCTTGAAGAAGTAGACATAGCAGGTTTTAATCTCAACAACCCATGTCCAAGTAGTACACCAGTAGTCTTCACGTAAGTAAACTTGAGTTGCATGGGCATTATGTCCAAATGGAAAGTTGACATAATGCGTAGTGCATTAATATTTTATATAAGCCATGCATAAAATGATCAACCCAGCTACAAAAGGATTACTGGAACTTTACAAACTAAAAGATGTTCTATAAGCACAAAATGCATAAAAGCAGTTAGTAATTTTTTATTATGAGTATGTATTTGAACTTGGAAAGGCACATCTATAAAATAACATTACTAGATTTAGAGAATGGTAAACTAAATGACATTATTTTTGAGTAGCTTCTTCCTCACATTTTCCAAACACTGTTTATCTAGGAATGAATCTTGATTTTTGTTGATCTGATATTCAAAAAATGAAAACCGCATGTAGCCGTCACAAAAAAAACTGACCAACCCATTACTTTAGAATTTACCCTTATTCTCAAAGGGTCCATAAAAAAAGGACAAACATTTCATTTGGATACTAACCCGGTTTCCAAGCTTAAAGACTTCCTCCAAGTTATTACAATTGGTGTTTATCATTATAGAATCTGTATCCCCATATATGACTTCCAGATTCATCTAAAACAAGAAAAGGTATTATTTACTGTCAATTTACTGAAGTTTACATTAAAAGCAAATTATATTCACCAATAAAATAAAAATACATTACACTTAAAACTGTAAATGAACAGATGCTGAAAAATATTTTTTATTTAAATTTTTATATACGGTACAGTAATTATCCTAAATGTGTGTAATCCTCTGATCACCATAATCTGCATTGTATTAACTGCTCATGAGCACTTCAGAGTTATCAGAACACCTCCACCATGTTATCTGTACCTATCCCAATACATGTAAAAAAACAGTCTAATAATGGTGACAATACATACAGTTTTGCAGAGATTAAAATGTGGTGCACATATAAAGAGATATTTAGAATTTACTATCTAGTTAAGAAAATGTATATAAATAATACCTGTGGGTAACATTATGGCTATTAAACTTTAAGCTGATGGCACATTTTTGTTGTCCGCTAAAAAACAACGTTATAATTTTGACATTTGAGTTTTTGTAAAGAGATAATATAGGTTGGGAATCTTAAATAGAATTAAGCTACCACTGCAAACTGTCATGTGGGCAAATTTGAATCTCTTACAGTACAGCTTACTGAAACTATTCAGCTAAAGATTAAGGATGCCAGAAAAACAATCATAATAAAAACAACACTGCAGTTCACACAATCTAGTAAACTCTAATTAACACTGTTGCTAATTTATTGGAAAGACTTGCATGCAGGCTTCAAGCAGTGCTCCATCATATCTGTGTTAAAGAAAGAATGAAGCCATAATTCATTAAGCAAGGATAACATTGGTTAACTCCTAACATTTCCCCAGTTTGCGTTTCTCTTTTTAAATTCAATAATTTTACCAATATATTTTTTTGTGGTGTTTTAGAGTGCAGCTTTGTGTATACATTATATTTTCCATGAGAAAATGGAAAGGTTTGGGGAAATAATTCTTACCTTTTGCACCATTTCTTTGGTGTGGAGCAAAATCTACAAAACAGCAAAATTGCAATTAGTATTTTACACATGGATTAATCTCCATTATTTCTGAGTGATTGCAAGATATATGCGCATTAAAGGGATTCCCATCTTGGCGAGAACAAAAAAGAGTTGCCTCGCCGAGACGGGAATCCCTTTAATGCGCATGCTGATGTCCGCATACAGGACATCAGCATGCGCATAATACTATTAGTGAAGTGAGCCGAACGCATCGTAGCTCACTTCGCTGCTTGATGAATTACCCCCTCAGAATCACTATGTTGGCTCTTTTCGAAACATATGGTACACAACTAAAGAATTGTTGAAGAGAAAATAAAAATAAAAATTAGGACATATTTAATATACATCCTTACCTAAAGATGAACAGAAAATTATATAGGAACTGTTGCAGTTAAAAAAAAAAAATGACCACCAATTATATTTTGAATAAAAAAAATCTAAAAGATACTAATTTCCTAGAAGTAATACTATTATAAGATATTACATGATCATACAGAAAACCGCAATACATAGTTAGGGTAGGAAAAGTGGATGTGAAACCTTTATCCCTCTAAGGGGGTAATTCAGCAAAATGCAAACTCACCTTGTGATCCTTCAATTCACCTCGCCGAGACTGTTAAGCGCTTGCTTTTCTCCTACACACGGACATCACCGAACGCTTTAAAGGTATTCCAGTCTCGGCTAGGTGACTAGAGTGGTCGCGAGGTGAGGTAAAGTACCTTTAAAGTGTTTGGTGATGTCCGCATGTAGGAGAAAAGCAAGCGCGTAACAGTCTCGGTGAGGTGAATCAAAGGTTTGCAAGGTGAGTTTGCACTTTGCTGAATTACCCCCTAAAAGTTTGCTTTAGAGATAAATTTAGCATGCTATTACAAACTTATACAATAATCTGCTATATGAATCTGCCTCCAGCAAACTGAATTGCCCTGCTTGCCCCCGAAATATGCAAAATTACAAAGTCCATTTGGTCTTAGCTTCTGTCAAATATTAATCTTCTGCAAAAGAAGATTTAAACCTTGATGATCTATAATCAGTTTATGGACATATGTACATTTTTAGATTATACAGTTCTGGGGTAAAAGTCAATACAAATTATTAGTACATACATAAGTCAAATGAACTTTTTGTAGACTTGAAATTGTGAAAACATTATGTAATATATCATGGACATTTGATTCATTTAAGTAGCAATACAGTGTTTCCCCAAAAATAAGACAGGGTCTTATATTCATTTTTGTCCCTAAAGAGACACTAGTATAATTTATTAAAATCGGTAAATTACCGATACCGCGATATTGGAATTTTACAGATATTGATCTATCGGAATTTTTACCGATATTGATATTGCGATATCGATATTTCAGCCGTTATGCCGTTCAAATCAATGGTTCGGCTGAAATTCGATTTTGTGATATCGGTAGTATCGATGTCGCGGTATCTGTAAAATTCCGTTCGATATCGATGCTATCGCTTTTAATAAATTTCGCCCCTTAGGTCTTATTTTTGGGGAAACAGTACCAATACGGTATATTTCTTGTACTTTACTGTAGCTAGGTCTTATTTTCAGGGGAGGCCTTATATTTCTAAACTTGGAAAAAACTGCACTAGGTCTTATTTTCAGGGAAACAGGGTAGCTATAATATACCATAATTCTGATAACCACTTGGAAAGCTCATCTGCATATAGAAATGAACATTAACTTATCAGGTACAGGGAGGTTTATTTAAAGTTCTAACTTTATTAAGAAATAAAAAGGATTCAGGAAAAAGGATAAAGAATAAAATGTACCCTTTTAGCAGAGGAGAAACAGCAGCTCTTAGCAAAATACAGCTGCCAATAAGAACTCAAATTGTCTAATAAGAATTTCATAAAACATTTCACCAGAAACAAACATTTTAGTCCCATTTGTTCTCATTTAAATTTCTTGAAGTCTTCTTGCCACAATTGCCTTCTATAAAATATATACGTCACCCTTATTAGTAGGTAGGCTTTTGAGATTTTTCCTGTGTCTAATTTGAAGTATTGTTACTTGCTGGATGTTGCTCAGATTGATTTATTCAAGCAAACCATATGGGACTGATTGCAAAACAAATCATCACATTCAAAACTATTTATGCTCTCACAAACACTAACATTGTACCATTTGCTTCATTGTTTCTGGGTGAGATGCCATTTTCACAATCAAAATGACAATTTTACAGCTTTCTGGATAACAGAACTGAAACACTAAGCAGCAATACAAGGTCTATCGACATAGCTTGTGATAACTGTCCTGATGTGGGGTTTTCATTTGAAAATTTTGATTTGCATAACGTGGAAAGATCACTGATGAGGATAGTACCATTACATATTAACATCAAATCCCCACAACCAAACAATGGCATTTCAACCATATGCAAAGTTTTCAGCCAAAACATGAGCCATATCAGAAAAAACTTACTCTACTATAATTCCTGAAGGTTTCAAAATGACTGGGTTCCCCATGAAATCAAAATATTATTTAGTGCAAAAGTTTCCATAAATATTCATATTTTTAACTAGTATACTCATATAAAGTAATCTCAAATAAAAACAAAATAATTGCAACAACTAAAAATATACTTTTTAATATGTGACAAGGCACAATATATACTCTTAATTTTCAGGTTTTTGTCAACCTTTGTCTCAGGGGGCTATTCTCTAAAGTCTGATTTTGACTGTCAAATTCTCAAACAGCGGATTCCCATAGAAAATCCGTGACTGGGACAATTCTCCCATTGTAAAGTTGCGACTACCACAATATCCTCACTATAAAGACGCAACTGCGACAGTAGCAGTCTATTGCAATTATCTTTAGCTGGCAAATTCACACCTTTACTCAACAATTAAGACTTTAGAACAGGGGTGGGCAATTAATTTTCCCAAGGGGCCGCATAAGAAATTAGGATGGTTTTAGAGGGCCGAACTATAATATAGTCAACTCAGTTTTACCCAAT
>WMED01006401.1:0-18511 GCA_019650415.1 Pipa parva | reverse complement strand
GAAAGTGCAAACTCACCTTGCGATGCTTCGCATCAGCTCGTCGAGACTGGTACGCGCTCCTTGGTCTCCTGCACTCGGAGATTAGCAAATGCTTTAAAGGTACTTCGGCTCACCTCGCGACCACTCGAGTCGCCTCGCTGAGCCGAAGTACCTTTAAAGCGTTTGCTAATCTCCGAGTACAGGAGACCAGTGAGCGCGTACCAGTCTCAGCGAGCTGATGCAAAGCATTTCAAGGTGAGTTTATACCTTCCTGAATTACCCCCTTTATCTTTACTGATAGTAGCCTATTTGTTAAAGATACCTAATTCAGTCACATTGTTTTCTGTTGTACTTTAGATAACACCTATTCAGGAAGTGTGCCAGGAAAGCCCCAATTTATTAACTAAAGTGAGAATTCAATTGTCAAAGTGAATTCTCATCACTTCAGATGGCTACACCCTGATTCTCTACTCCTTATTGACTAAACAGCGGATTCCCATAGTAAATTCCCATAATGAAGTCGCAGCTGTGACAGTAGGCATCTACTGGGTAGTGTGCAACTATCATTAGCTGGCAAATTCACACCTTTACGTGACAATTTGGACTTTAGTCAATAATTCCCTAAATATCTTACTTTCTAGACACAGTGTAGAAGTTTTGAACTGATTGCATACGGTGGCTATATATATATATATATATATATATATATATATTCATTTGAGGCATGTTAATTGTTCATCAGTACTGTTATTTTAATCTACTTCCCTTTGTTAAATGGTATTTCATTTGAGGTTTCCACCTTACAAGAGTGTCCATAATTTTATATTCTACTATGCACAAATCAGTGTGTTGTCTGTATACCTACATTGGATAATGAAGTGTTATGTAATCCTCTCCATTTAGGTGATTTCTCAAATGTTTGCAGAGTCCTAAGAGAGGCAGGGTTTGTTCAGGAAATGGAATGGCTTTGCTAGAGATCCCTGTAAAAGTGGAGTGTTGGTGCCTTTTCTTATAGCCAATGGAAATGTCTCCATTGTGGAGAGGGTAATGACTTTTGCTGATAATTTTCAAGGGTTGATACTTGGTAAAGGTTTGATCGAAAGTCTTGCCTAAAATGAACGCCTAGGAATTGGTATGGACAGTGAGAAACTGGATTGGCATGTTATTTGTTGCATATCTCAGGGAGTGATCACATCCTTGTATATGATTTCAGCAAGGATGTTTTATTGTAGAATAATGAAACCAGTTACAAATCTTTTAGGAATTTATAGCTTTCCGTTACCGATGAGTGACGGTCATGACTCTTTTCAACAGCACAGTCAGGTATATGACTGTGTCTTAATCAACACAAATAAATAATGACTAATTTATTTATTTATTTTTTATTTATCTATGGTTTCTCGTCTGAATTATTTTCTTTAAAGATTTTAAATGGCATAACTATCAAAGTGCGAATTGTTTGAGTAAATACATAAATTTGCATATTCAGCAAAAATCCTAATTTTCTGCAATGTGACTCACTCACTTACAGTTCATGACATTAAGCTGACCATGCATTTATGCACCACTTGGTGTCTTTTCGCTATGAATGTGACAGCACTTATTTATCATGTGTTGAAATGACAATTCAGCAAGGTGTACTAGTGTCAATATGCAGATTTGACAAATGAAAGTAGTATATTAGGGGTGTTATAGCAGGGTTCCTCTTACCATTCTCATATCGTTTCACTTAAAGCCATTGTCTGCCATTTAAATGAAAGTAAAAAAACAAAATTCAATAAAATGTTGACCTCGTAATATTTTATATTACTATATGCATAATGCCAGTATGTAGAAATAAGATGTAGTTATAGTAACATTGTCTCCTATAAGCAGATCCATGTCACATGACTAATTTGTTACAGTACACCAGTGTTTTTCAACCTTTTTTCTTCATGGGAACCCTTTTGTGTCATCAGATTTCTGGCAGAACCCCTAAAGAAACCCTGATTTCTGGTGGAACCCCCCAAAGAAAGAAACCCTGCTTAGTATGTAGAATCACTCTGAGCCTCAGAAAACATCTTTCACCTGTTGTTCTAGAATCACCAAGAAATGTATGAGAAATCAGAAGTGCTCTGTAAGAGGAAGGCAGACTAGACTTGTAAGTGCCAGAAGCACCCGTGCCATCCTTTTAATATAAAGGCCCTGCACCTTTAAGAATGTATCTGAGGCTCAGAGCGATTCTACAAGGCCAAGGCTGCCTTTTAACTCATGTAAGGTTAACTGGGATACGATCCCGATCACTGTCACACAATACAGTTGTCAGCAATCGGGACCGTATCCTGGCTAACCTGCCTACCTGCACGCAATAGCCAAATCTCCTTTAGTTGAGCTTGAGAAGCATGATAAGGAGAAGACGAATTCATGTGAGTGGGATTTAACATTGAAATTCTTTATCTTAGATTAGGACCTCTGACCTGCAGTCAGGTTTGTGCATTACGTTAGGGTTCATTAGAGTAATAGAGTAGGCATTTTGATAAAATGCAGGTTCTCTGCATTCTATTGATTTCATTGGTGTCCCGGTCACAATCACATCACAATCTTATATGAAGCATTAACTGTAAGGTTGAATTTGATGAACTTTTGTCTTTTTTTTTAAACTTCACTATGTGACTGTATCTATTTAGCTGCAAACACTACCATAAACTTACTATACGTGTCCGATGTATATATTTTTTTATTAATATTTCTATTATACTATTGTATATATTCAAGTTCTTTTATGGTGTGAAGCTACATGGAAGTTTTTTCTTTAACTGTTTGTCTCACACAGTATCTGTTTCTTCTCTTAGTGATCATTCCAGCATGTAGTCTGCATCCTTATTTACACTTTCTACAACACCACAACCAACTCCTAGGGGCTGATTGACTAAAGGGTGAATTCACCTGTCAAATTTGCCTCACTCCTATTCAAATTGTATCCCTAAAATGTCACAAATTCACTACTCATTATTGACTAGAAGCAGCAAATAGACTTGTCGATCAAGCAAACAGCAATGAATGCTGTCAGATGTGTTGTGTGGTGTACTCAGTTGAATACAAGTAGAATGCGGAGCCCTGCCATCAGCTCTCCAATTCGCCACTCTGATGTGGTGAAGCCGAATGTGTGAATTCCTAGTCACATTCACTCCTTTGACACACTCCGATGCTTAGTCAATAGTAGAAGTACCTGTGCATGTAATGTGATGCAAAGGGCTCATCTGAATTGGCAGCATATTTGCCACATCGCAGAGTTTGCTCAATAAATTAACATGGGGAAGGGGTGAATAGATGTAAATTCAGAGCTTTACATAACTATTCTGCCTTTAGTCAATAAGGCCTTTAGTCCACAACTGAACAGTTGCCCTTCACCAAGTGGACAAAGAGGACCTGTGCAAGTAACAAAGTAACATGACATTGATAATATAATGGCTATTGATAGCAGTATAGTAAGATAGTGCATGCAACTGCATGTATCAGTGACCTGAATGAGAAAAAAAACAGCACCCACACAACTGTAGGTATTAATAGAGAGTAAAGTCAACAATATCATCTCTTCCAGGCCAATCCACCTGTGGGAGCTTTCTGATGTAATGATAGCTTTTCCTGTTTATAGTCTATACTTCCCAGCCCAGCAGGGTCATTAGGAGTACATGGGAAGATAAGAAAGTTCCAACATAGTAAATGTAACTATTTATGTGTTTATAATGCTACAAAGCAAATTATTGCATAGTGATTTCTGTGCAATGTCAGATGGGTATTAGCAGTGGAATTTCATTACAAATCTGTCCATATAGAGGTGCAGTAATGCCATTTACACAATGATCTGTTTAAGGGAGACAATGTCGCCATAACATTTTATTCTTACATTATTTACAACATACTGGCAATAAGTATTCTAAGAAAGGACAATGTCATTGTGTTGTGTTAGTCGCTGGTATTGTTACTGTAGAATACTTGCATGAATTAAAATTGTTTTAATATTTATTTCAGTGGCAGACAATACCTAGGTCATGTTTGACTTGATAACCATGTTTTTTTTTTTAGAAAATGTTGCCAGAATACTAACAGTAACCCTGACAAAATTCCACCACAACTCGCAACATTAACTTGGATGAAATCTCATCTGTTATTAATGCCACTACACCTTGGACAGAATTGTCGCTTCAACACATAATGAATACTTGAATTTTTGTTGAAAATTAAAATATCTGTGGGACGGTTCACATTTTACTGTATATAATAGAGGCCTGCTACTAACCTTAAGCATTGCTCAGTAGCCACAGCTGTACACATTGCTCTGTAGCTACCTTTATAGTGCACTTTGACCAACAGCTAGCCAACTATATTATACATTCCTTATCTGATAGATCAGTAGATAATCAGCTATATTACTTATTACCCAGACCCAGTATCCACAGATAATTTACTTACAGGCTTTCAGATAATCAAATACATTAGACATCAATCAGCAGAACAAGCTACTTTGCCCAAAATATAGTCAAATGTGCCACTAAATCACGCCATATATATAGAATGCCCCCCTGCCATTCTTCTGCTCAGTAAAGTTAGGTGCTCATTGGGCAAAGAGAATTTAAGTTCAGCAGCTTTCTCAAGGCACAATCAAAGATGGGTTGATGGGGTTTCACTCTGGCATGCCCTGGTTTCTAAAAAATTACAAGCACATCACTGTGGCCTGCAGTAAGTGACAGCTGCATTGATGTCTGCACTTTTGTACACAAGGTTCCTGCTTCTGAGAAATGTTTATTCAGGAGGTAAAAAAATTTGTGTAAAAGTAAAACTCAAAAATTGAAATGATTCAGGATTTAAACAGAGTGTGTTCTCTATACAAAACTCCTACTAACTATACTTTCTTTGATTTCTTAATGTCAAACCTCATTAGAATGTGCTGCTAATAGCAGAGCTGCCCAGCACCCCATAAGTGTTAATAGCGTTATACTGACAGTGTGAGGAAAACAGTACCCACCTTAGCGCTATGAGCAGTGTGGGTGCTTTAAGCAATACATTTTTCCAGAGGCCCTATAGTCTGTTATATAGACACAGCAGTTAACGCCTTCCAATTAGCTTTATTGTTAGGCAATATTTCCCTTAATAAAAACCTCTGTCAAAAGGGTCAGCAGATCATAGTTTATTGCAGACTTAATGAAAGCTGGTTGGGGTTGAAAGTGCATTGTCCTCCTGTTCATAGAATTTGTGAAGCAGTTCTCAGGCATTCCATCCACTAGGAGCCAGACATGATACAAGCAAAGACTGGTAGTAGTATACAGGCAGGAAGCAGCCGCTTTCATAGGCTTCAGGCTAAACTCACAATTTCACATCCAGCTGTGACACTCTACACCATTGACCTGCAGATCCCCCGGCGATTGAATTAACTCTCTAGCATCATTTATGGAAAGGGGGGGCGAACCTTAATCGATGGTTTTACATTTGTGACTGGAGCTGTGAGCTCAGAGGACAAGTGCTTGCTCTTTTCACCACTGTCATGCTGCTTCTGTAAATTTTTATTCCCACAGAGCGGAAAGAGGGAAGTATTCCAGCAGGGATCCCGCTGCAGAGGGAGGAAGCCTGGCACTGTACCATTAACAGCAAACTCTTTTCCACAGACACCTTTCAACAGAGGAGCGAGGCAGAAAGTGAAAAGTACGTGAGTACATAGCAGTATGTAATATCTTCTTTTTTATAGGGTAACATGTTGCTTTCTAGCATAGACAAGCTTTATTTATAGAAGGTTCCATCCAAGGCTCTTCCCAGTAAGATGTTTCTCCCTGTAGTACAAGTGTAACAATACCTGTGTTTCACTCAAATAAACTATACCATAGCTGTAAGAGCATACATGTACCCAGCAGGCATCAACGCAACAAGCAATAAGACATATATTTATTTGTGCTATGGGGTTTTTACTGACTAGTATATACTAATGTTCCCTAGCTACTGAGAAATGCAAAAAAAGAGAAGTTTTATTACAGTTTCAATTTCATACTAGGTGTTTATCTGGAGAAAAAAAATGTCTGTTGTAAAATGTCAAGAAACTTCTTGCTTTGCATAAATAGGACATGTGTTTTATGGGCTAATTTTAGACTTAACCCCCCCCCCCCCCCCCCCCCCATATCTGATATGAACTAGTCCACTAGTTTGCTACTATAAAAAATGCAGTAGATATATTTATATTCACAGAATCATGAGAGGACTGGTCCCTTGTTAGCTGTGTGTTTGTGTAAATGTGTATGTGTTTGTGAGAATATGCGCATAGGTACTTGTGTGTATTTGTGTAGACATGTATATGTTTCTGCATGTTTATATGTTAGTGTAACAGCTGGCATCAAGGAATGGGTTTGTAGAAGCAATTCAAAGTATTTTAGAATAGTAATTAAGGTCAGATACCTATATCTATGAAGTGGATTTCAATGCAAATTTAGATGTGCCCAGTACAATAAAATGGAGCACTCATGAACTGTTAGTGCCATTAAAATGTATGGCTTGAGAGCCTCTTAGTGTCTTTTAACTCTTACTTGGAAAAAAATGTTTTTCTGGTATTATTGATCCTTTAGCTTGGGGCCATACTAGCACTGCACAAAGCTAAGAACAAGCTTTTCTTATGGTAAAATGTGTGGTGAGAGAATTGAATTCAGCTGCCAGTGGTGATACAGGTAAGTCAATGGGGGTAAAAGGTCAGAATTACAAAATGGTAATGTAGCTTCAGTCTTATGGAATATGATTCAGTATCATTAGGTGTTTATGTCTGTACTGCACATTTGTCACTTGTCTTCTTCCATCCTTCCTGCCCTACATTATGCCTAACTTATCTGCTAGTCTGTGTCAACCCCTTATTTTGTTACTACCGTAGAATTTGCATGACCCTGCAGATTATGGATCGGCCAAGGTTCATCTGTTGTAAAATTAGTAATGACCCTTCATTGACAACCTAACATCTTTATTTGCTATATAGTTATTGCCTATCAGTGTCTGTTTCATCTAGTTGTCATCTGCCTATACCAATACCGCTGTTTTACATTCATCAGTTTCCATTTTGGCACAGAGACACAATGCTTGTGCCAGTAATCCGAGATGATGCTTTACTGCCACTGTAGAAAAGCAGTTCATTCTAAGTTTGTTACTTAGCCTGTGTTTTTGTAAATGTCTAATGATAACTTTTGTGTAAATAACATTAGCAATTCTTTTTTTACAATACTTTTAAAGGTATTTATGATTGTAACCAGCTGTACTAACAGTTTTAGAGATACAAGTTTAACTTTCTCTCAAAGCAGCTGAGAGTTACTAGTAACTGCAATGATCACATTAATAAAAGTGTTTGGAGAACATAAGAAGATTACATTGGTGAATTGTGCATTTTGGGCTCCATTTCTCAAAAAGGAAAACCTGTGAAAACTATATTTTTAGGCAACGTTACTGTTTGATAATGTTAAAACAGGCAGTGGTACACAGGGGTATATTAAAGTTTTCATCAACAGCTAAAGTAACAAAGTGCACTGTAATCCATAAGTATTGAGGTGAAAACATCAATAACAGTACATTACCATTAATGCTGTTTGGTAAATATGACCCAAATTGTGCTTAATTGTTATTAAGGCATGCAGGAAATCCTTTAGGCCTCCTCGCAATATGACATTTTCAGCTGCAAATGAAACACTAGAGGCCTGATTAACAGAGTAAATGCAAATACATGGAGACCAAAAGTATCACTTCCAGGGCATTGTGGCCTCTAATAGTTAATTAGTAGCTTTGCATGACAATAGGCATAAATAAATAGATGGTCCACAGGTGGAATCAGGGCTAGTTTCCTCACATAAAAGTTTCCAATGCCCTTCAGATTATATTGCATAGTAAAAAGAGTACATTAATCATCTCCTATGTAGTAGCAGATCGCGCCAGGGCAGATTGCCCCTCTGACTTCCTTCTTTTCACCTTCATATTTTGTTTCATTTTGCATTTTAATGAATGCACATGAACCAAATGATTCAGCCTCCATTTAAAGCGCCAATCCAGTCAAAAAATTTTTGGAAAATCAACAATAGACTTTGTTTTCTTAATATAAATTTGCTGTTTATTTTCCTTCCTCTTTTTTTTTTTTTTTTTTTGTCCCTATCATTTTACAAAAAAGTGGAAACAAATAGGTCTTTGTTTAGCAAATGCAGCATGTTAGTTATAATTATCTATATACAGTATACTTTTTTTATCAGTGTATCAGTATTCAAAGCGATCACTGCCTCTACATGCAGCAGAGCAAGAAGCTGCAGTGTACCATAGAAAGCTAATAGCATTTACTGGAGAGAAATACACTTGTGTAAAAAGTGAAAATTTTACCATAATAGTAGGGAACTTTAGTTTTGGCCATAAGAGATTTTTGTTGTAAATTGTCTTTTTAGCATACAGGGTGACATATAGCACACATCATACATCTAGTCACTGCCTGTTCAAATATATATAAATCAGATAAAGAGAAGGTCCATGGTCTTGTCATGGACCTTCTGCACTCAACTTTCTCGATTTGCAAAGACTGGAGGGCTCTAGGTTTCTACAACTACATAGATTTACATAGACTATAGGACTGTTTGGGGAAAAAGTGAAATATCTAAATGTAAATCAATATTATAATACTTTGATTTTATCTGTACATCTCCTCTAGAGCATTCAGGACATTGCTTGCATCCTAGTCAGAGACACAGAGAGACTTTCTCCTCTACAGGAGTTGTTTGTCTCTGTGCTTAGAATTTAGGCCCTCTGGGACAGTGACCTACATCTGCAATGCAAATTTCTGAAACAATAAAACTACACATTTATAAACACATACATTTGCATTTTTATTTATATCCTTGGCATTTACAGTTTTTTCTTTCTCATATTTCAAACCAGTTTCCTTGCCTGATTAATCTAAAGATGTTCTGCTTGAAGCAGGCTCCTGTGCTGCTGTTTGCTTTCAGATAGTTTTGGTTGATAAATCCAATTAAATCAGATAAATGTGTTTTTGTTTTGTCATGTACTGGATCATCAAAAGGATAAGTCTGTCATTTTAAGATTCTAATTGCAACATTTGCATGAGCGTTATTAAACTAAGTACAGAACACACAGCAACTGATGATAATTGTCCATAACCAATAGACAAAACCTCAGCAAAATGAGTCATTCTGTATACATATCCAGTCTACTTGATTTTCACTTACTGTTAGGTGCAATATATAAAAATTTGTTATTGCAAATGGGCTTATGATACTTTCTGTAAGATGTTAGAGTAGCTTAGAGTAATTAGCTAGGCTCCATTTTGCTAAATTATTGTGTGAAAGATACAGTTTGACAATCACATTCTGTATATAGAGTTTTCCCTAAATCGAATTGGCTGTTTGTTGAAAGTTAAAGAGCTGTTTGAAATAACTGTGAGTATAGTTAAGTCTACTATGACCCTAAATTTAGTTGACTAAAGTCCCCTCTACATAAAGAACCACTGGTCTGATTTAGTTTTTTGTTTTTTTAGTGCTTATGAGGATTGTACTGTATTTACTTAGAAAAGGAAACATTATACATTCCATTTAAAGTGTGTGTGTGGGGGGGGGGGGTCATTTATTTTTTGATCTGATTTAAGGATAATTCCACCATTTTTGGTTGTTTCTGGCATTGCTGGTCTCTGCCATTGGATCACATCCATGAAAACTGATGTCATCTAGGTTTTGAATTTTAATTACAGTGGGGGCTAGACCATGTACTTGCAAACAGTGCATGTAGACTGTCTGAAGCAAAGATAAGGGGAATCAGAGATTTGTCTTACTAGGGAAAAAGTTATCCTTTACTTTCAAATTATTTTAAATCATAAAGGTGTTTTGTGTGGCATACATACCAATTCTGATGGCACTGTTCTGTTATATGGTGGCATTGCATATGACAAAACCATATTCACTTGTAATCTGAAATAAATTGAAACCTAATGATTAGGATTTATGAATTCTGCAGTTACAGAATTGCCCAGTGGACTAAAAGCAATACCACAGGGTTAGTCTAATCCTGTAACTTACCTGTTAGTCAGTCTCATTCACATGATAATAGCGACAATCCTCAGTGTGGTTTAGTGTGTTCTCTACATTCCTCCATGCTTCTGCTTCTAACACTGGTTGAGGGTGTTTGAAATTAGTGACAGCTTGTAGATTCATTGCTTGTGTAATGAATTTTTTTTGTGTGACCATCTGGTAACCTGACCATTGGCTACATTTGACTACTTTGTGACTGGTTGACTGGTTCCAGCCTCTGGCTTGTCTTCTCACTGATTAAACATTGCCTCCTGTCTCAAACTTTAACTGGAGATTGTCCTACCTGAATGAATTGGGGGTCTCCTTGGGTGGCTTTGCTGTTTTTCATAAAAAAGTTGAGGATCTCATAAAGGTATTGGTAAACTCTGGTTCAGTTAGCTTGGCATCACTTCTGCTGTGTGTAGTGGTCAGCTTTATTCAGGTGCTAGACACAAGGAGTACTGTAACACAATCCAACTATATTGTAAATGGTGCAACCCCCTTTAAAGTCGAATAATGATTGGATTTTTGGCCCTTTTTGTAAGCTCAGTGTTTCGGCAAATGAATGAATAAAACATCCAAATTACTCTTCCAATGCAGCCAAAAAAGATACATAAAGTAAACAAAAAAACAGAATGGTCAGTTAAAGGGATGTTCCTATTCATTTTTGTAGACAGTGGTATTCTAAAACAAATACAACTGGTCTGTCTAATTTTTATAAAAGTGAAAAAAGGGGATTCACTGATTGCAGGTGATGGTAGTAAAAACTACCTATTTATTGCACATGACATGTTTCGGGTTAAAAACCCTTAACCAAATTTCTAATTTTTAATCATATCTAGATGATTAGTATTTTCTAGTTGCCATCAGCAATGACTTAAAATGGCTCATATCACATACCCCCCCTCAACACACACCAAATAGCAATGACTGTAAAGCAGTGAGGAAAGACTCATTTTTTTAAAATGACCTTCTGTAGTTGTAAATGTTCAGCCTTCTACAAACTATTTCTATTTTCATCCATTAAATGCTCAAGGAAAGGATCTCATCTAAACACATTGTTAATAATTTTCCCTAAAGTTCAAAAACTTGTACTTCTGCCACAATGCTTTGATGTAACTATGCCTCCACTGACCCTGGCGCTATCTTTGGGGTCAATCCGTTACATCATAAAATAGTTACTTATAATGGGTGAAATTTAATAAACTGTAAAAGATCCTATTTCGTCATTTTGAGTTTATTCCCACAAGATCTCGGCTGTTTCTTGCAATAAATATCATCGTTCGATCGATATTAACCAATAGAAACTTTTCTATCGAGTTTTTCTATTGTATTTTTCACTGAAACAGTAGCCATACTTTACATTTAGTAGTATGGCTACCTTTTCAGTGAAAAATCCAAATCGAAAAGTTTCTATTGGTAAATATCGCCCATAAAGTGAGACAGGAGTGCTGTGTTGGTAAAGAACAAGCAGAAACTTCATCCATTATACACCCACAAAAAGTCATCTTTACTACACATTATTTTGAGGGACAAGTAAAGTGCCTATTTTGGTATAGGAAAGATAAAAATGTTTTACTGGTCTGTTCAATTCTCCTTGTCACTCTCTAATAAACTAGCAGAAATTACCAACTATGGCTTGATTGCTGAAAAGCTATTCAGTTACTGATGCACAGCTGCTATTGACAGGGTTAAATAGAGATGCCAAATGTAAATTGCTATTTTCCTGTAAGTGGGTATATTCCTATTAGCACCTCAGTAGTTGGAAGCTGTCAGGGTGTGGCCCTGCTTAATTGACAAACACTGTAATCGTTCTGTTTTTCTCTCTTGGTTGTGCATCCATTCATTAGACTTCGGCTACTCCCCTGACAGGCGACTAGTCATTCTTCATCATTCAGGACAGGTCTTGAAGTATTTCACTGCATTGCAGGATTGGGGAGGTGATCTTAGGAAGGTTTGTGAAAGACTGCCTGTTTGACACCAATATTAAGCACAACCTGTATGTAAATAAGGAAGCAAATGTCCAGATGTTGTGATGTGACCAAAGTTAAGACACACAAAATAATGAGTACAGTATATACTATATTGTTGCTAAACTGCTGGATAGCACAGGCAGCACTGCTGTAATTAGACCTATATGAGACAGCCTACCTGTGATTGTTTAAATCAAAGTAGCCAAAGTATACTGATGCCCATATGGGTATCAGATTGCGGGTTTCTGCATTTACTCATTAACTCATTATGTCTCAACAGAGGCTTACAGGAAGCACAGATCACTTTGGCTGTCAGACTTGGTGAAGCTGAAGAGAAGATCAAGGTTCTTCATTCAGGTCAGTGAAAAACTTGCTTCACTCTGTTTATAGGTATATTTGGTATAAATGATGAGATTGCTACTGTGTCTTGGCATGCAGAACAAATCATAAATCCAATTATGAGTAAGCTGCAGCCTTTGTAATGCTGTGTTATAAACAGCTAATCCATTCACTTCACAAACATTAAAGATCATCTGCATTTTATTACCATTGTAATTGTGGGTTTCGCCCGCTCTATAAATGTATATTGCACTATATGATAAAATGGATTCTCCTCTGCAAAGGATGTAAAATTCTTGGAAGACTCATCCATAGTATAATTAATTAATAGGTATCAGCACAGTTGGCATGTAGACTAATAAGCTGGATGTTCCAGACTATAATTCATTAATTTTTTGTTCAACATGTTGTAAAACTTTCATTGTGCACTAGTTTAAGAAACTACAAACCAAGTTTGTCCACCCTCAAGCTGTCATCACATACACAGTGCTTTCTGTCTAATCCAATTAAATTAACTTCATGGAAGCTGAGCTCTGTTTTGTGTTTTACTGAAATATTTGAGCCACACAAATTTTACACCCCTTTTTATCTCTTTCCTACATCTATAGACTCTGTCCCCCCCAATCGTTCTGTTGGGCATTGCTAGACAAAAGAATTCCAGGGAACATGTCCCAAGTGTGAATTTGCATGTCTTTGTCTCTAGGTCCTGTATACATCTCTACAGACATCATTGCCCAAACATAAAATGCAGAGGCACAACCAAAGGGTATATCATACATGATGAGGCTCTTTCCATTTTGAAAGATTATGAGGCCCATGCCCTGGGTCTTACTGGGAACCTAACAACAAACCCACCTCTAAGACAGAATTTGATTATGATTACCTTTCTGTTTAAGATGGCGTCAAATAGCCAAATAAGGTTTTTAGAGGACCAGTAATAGCCTAGGGACCGCTTCAAAAACTATGATATCATTTATGTTCTAAATTTTGTATATTGTAAGAAAGGGAATAATACACCTGGCTGACTGTTAGTTGTGAGTTAGTTTTGTGTCCAAAGAAGCAAAACATTAGTAAGTAAGAATATGATTACTTACAGATAATAATAATGCCTATATCAAATGTGGAGATATGTAGTAGATACTTGTAGCTGGCTTATAAACGACAGTTTATCCATGTTTGCTTTGAGAAACAGAAAACATAGATAAGGCTGGTTTGGAGTAAAACTGAAAAATTTGAATGGTTACCATTTAAACTAATATGACAATCTCAGTGTTGACCCCTTCACACACAGGTTTTCAGCAATCAGACTATCACATTTTATCCTAAACCTGGAGGTGTTTTACATATAAGTGGCTGTCTACAAAGAAAAATGTACCCATGGACAGCTGCAAGGCATTTTCTGAATCTGGATTTTTGAGGCCTTAATCTTTTGTTTGCTTTAGTTCTTTTGTTATTACTTTTTGTTTTAAGCAAGTTAGTCTATTTTTATAGATATGACAGTTTGTCAAGTCTATTCTCTTTCTCGTTTTTTAATATTCACACCAGAAATCAAAGAGACAGATTGAAGAACAGGTAAAATGAATCACCTGTCACTTTGTATCCCGATGGCTCTTGGAAAAGGCAGTTGTTACATGACCTGGTTATTAATCTTTTTGTAAATCAGAAGATAAGAAGCCTCATTCAATGTTCCTGTTTGGTTTTATTTTGTTTTATGTGGGTTTTTTTTTTCCTCTACAGCACTAAAGACAACACAAAGGGAGCTGCTTGACCTGCGGTGTCAGTATGATAAAGAGACAGCGTCTAAGTAAGTTACCCAGTTTTGTTTGTCTGCAGGAAAACATAGATAACATCCTTCCTGTGGAATGTGATATTGGTTTGGGAAGGGCTGATGGATGGATGGATGGAAGAAAATTCTTCCTTGCTTCATACAGATCTGACAGCTGCAGTATACTATACAGTCAACAGCCTATTTAATTTTCCTCCCTTAAAGGGACACTATAAACTAAGGAACAATTTTTGCGTGAAAAGATACTTTCTAAATTCTTGATTTCCAGATTCTCAGGGGATTATTGGCTAAAGTCTGAATTGTTATGTAAAGGTGTGAATTCACCAGCTAAAGACAGTCACAATAGACTGCTACTGTCTCAGTCGCGACTTTATTAAGATAATATTGTTGCAGTTGAATTCTCACTTTAGCCAATAAGCCCCCTCAGAATTTATTCTGAATGTAAATACCAAGTTAATGCACACTTGAATGATCATATTTAACCATTGTGAGCCTAGCTCATACACCAGTGAGGAGGAAATAGTTGTCTGTTTTTAGGCAGGGTGAGAGACTTGGCAGAGCAGCCCTTCGGTTATTACAGATCAGAAGAATACACTTTGACTAGCTACTTGCTGAAACAGGAGAACAAGAAATTATTTGGTTATAATATACTGTATGTTCATTAAGACCATAGCAACATGGCTTAATGTTTAAAGGAGAACTAAATCTTTTTCTGTGGGGTGGGGAAGGGTGGGATGATAATCATTTCCTTTGTTCCAGTGCTGGCTCCTGCTTCAAGATTTCACTGATCTTCTTTTCTTTTGTTCATGCATTACAGAACTCTTCGGGTTCAGGCCTCCTCTTCAGCATCACCATTTTATCTGCACATGCTCAGAAGAAGATGTGATGTTGAAGAAGAGGCAGGAAGTGAAGAGGATGACAAAGCTGGAACAGAAGAAAAGATGAGTGGCATTTCTTTAAGCAGGAGCTAAGAAGGCAATCAGCAAGTATTTCCCCCTCCCCCTTAAGAATCTCTCCTAGAGAGAATGAGCATTAGTTCTTCTTTAATCACAGAGAAAATGTAACTTTCTTTCTGAGAACTTTAATGCTTCGCTAACTAGCTATAAGCATGGCCATCCACAGAACTCTTTTTAAGGGGGGCAGCTAAGTGACATTATGATGTCACGGTCACATGACATCATGGTGAATTGGAAACAATTGGGATCATCTACCAATGCACCAGGCAGGACAGAGGTGTTCGGGAGGCCAGGGTGACTCTCCCTGCACCCCTCTTGCCCTACAAAGCCTACCAGGCCCCCCTGCGGATACCCATGTCTATAAGTCATACAATCATAGAGGCAGCTGCTAACAAGCCCATGGGAGAAAACAACCCAAAGCTGCCCCAGAACTTGAAGAAACGTGTAATTTTCTGCAAAATTGTGCATGGGGAAGTAGAGATATTGCATTCTCCTACCCATCCTACTCAGTCTTAAAAACTTAGAGATATTGTTATTCCATTATGTTAATAAAACATGTTTATTTTTGTCTGAAAACAGTGTACATTGTTGTATAAAACAGTGTATAGCCTTGGAGGAAAGGTGATGTGACAGATGCTATCATGTATTAGGAAGAATATTCTAGGTACAAAAGCATAATTATAGCAGCAGTTCTTAGGGTGATTCTTGGGGGGGGGGGTTAATATATTTGCAGGTGACTGCCTTTTTTCTGCAGAGGTGGCTCCTATTTTATGTTACAGCTGATCTTCTTTTCTTCAGTTCCTGTGTCATGATTCTCTTCTAGTTCACCCTTCATCTTAAACATCACTGATGTGAGCAAGTGCAGTATTAGGTTAGAATACTGCTTCTGCCCTTGCTCACATCTACAATTAAGAAGAGGAGGTGGAAGTGAAGGGAATTGCAGCTGTGGAACTGAAGAAAAGATTGGCTGTAGCACAAAGCAGAAGCCAGCTCTTCAGAAAAGACAGGCATTGTTGAATCACCACTAGACTAATCAAGTAATGAGCATTTTAGTTCTTCTTTAAAGCATATGGGAAGGCTATCTTTCTTTATTGTACTCCACTGTATCATTAAGAGGACTATAATAGATTTTACCAAGGACAAGGGTAGTTAAAGAAGAACAAAGAAAACAAACAGATGAACTTTTAATACGTAGTGGCATATAAAAACTTGATCATTCATGTCACAATAACATGCACCAAAATTAGGTATTTGTGTAATGGCAGCATCAGTTTTATGGAGATATTGACAATTCAGAGTGTAAAGATGGAATCTGCCTACCTCAGCGCATCCGAGCAGAAAATATTATCTACTGTTCAGGTGTGTAAACATGCCATATCTATTGCTGAATATTGCAAACAACTACTTTCCTTGCTTTTCTCTCTTTTCACATGTGGCTGTACTCTGCAACTAAAGGAAGTATAAGAGGAAGCACACTTTTACCTAAATAATAATGTCAAAAATTGTCAAATATTCCAGTTTGAACCCAGGCTCAATGTGCCTAGAAAACTGGGCAGTATTTGCTTTAAGAGGCACTTTCTATGAAAACAAATTATTTTTTATAGCAGGGAATCCTTTAAGATGACATCTTCAAGTCATATTGGCCCATCTCCCAGCTTCTGTGTTCAGGAACTTGGCGTCAGTTAATGTATGAGTGAGAGGCTGCCTCTGGAAATTACTTGGTCTGTCTTACCATTAGCATAGCAAGGTCTAGGGGTCATCATGGTCATCTGCAGTTACAGCATACCTAATGATACTTGATAGATTGTCCTCTTTGCATAGTCATGCATCATGTTATTATTTCGATACATGATCTGAACACCAGATCAGCCAATCATTTATAGACTTTAAGAGCTTTAAAAAAATATGGAAATTACAGCATAAATGTACTTAAAATTGTAGTTCTCGGTTCATTAAACTATCACAATACAATCATAATAAGAAAGATAAACCAAAAATAACCCTGTTTGCAAACAAGAAGGTTATTTTCCTACATGTCAATAAATGGCATGGCCAGTGAAAATAATGTCCCTTCCCACCCCCATTTTATTATATAGAAGATGCAAATCATTGTGAGAATTACACCATTATACTACCAGCTAAAATAATAATAATATGTTTGTTATATAGAGAGGCAAAAGTTTTACAGAAGTATAGCGGTAGTTTTGGGAAAGCTAGAATACTTTATTCTCTTAAGACAACAACTTTATGAAATGTATATTTGCTTATTTAGCGATTTAATTGGTGTGGTAGCATTCAGTTTTATGAATCTGAGACATCATCTCCACCCCCTTTGGCTTTCCCCCTCTGTGATGGGCTGCCAAATCCCACAGCTGCTGGCGTTCATTGCTAGTCAGTGTAACACTAGGCAACACATCCTTTTGTTTTGCAATGAAAAGTAAAACATACCTCAGTGCAGTAAGGTGGATATATTGTGAAGAAAAGATCCGATGAACTGTCGTCCCACCTCTTGCTGTTGCAGGTGTGTATCACATAGAAATTTAATAAAATTGAAAGTATCGATATTGAATCATTTTTACCGATATTGCGATACTGAGTTTACCAATATTGCAATATCAATTCATTTTTACAGATATCGATTTTACCGATATCATGATATCTGACTTTCCCAATATTTGATATATTCGATATTCGATTCCGATTTTTCAAACTTTGCGGTCAAAAATGGCCTTTTTGACTTTAATAAATTTCGCCCTTGCAAGTGTTGGACTGAGGCACCTTGGGTCCACCATACAAGTTGATTGCAAAGGTCCACAGCCTACTAGCTAAAGCTGTCATGTACAACAGATCTGTCATAAGAAAACATCAGTATTGCAGGACAGCATTGGGCAGATTTCCCAAGTGTTAATGGAATTAATGGTAGCTAGAGACCTGCACATTTTTAAAGATTCTTTTCGGCACCATTCCTGAACCCCCCAATTCTGAGCTTCAATAGAAGATCCTCTGGTGGGACAGTCGGACCCTGATCACATCCCTGAAGTTCAGTCACCATCACAGTACTCAGCACAAACAGATACTTTTCACATGGTCTACAGCAGTGTTTTTCAACCTTTTTTCTTCAGGGGAACCCTTTGTTGTCATCAGATTTCTGGCGGAACCCCTACAAAAAATTTTTCCTCGCACACCTCAGAGAACTATGCTCGTGAACTGCCGGCTCTGACTGCCAGCTAGCGCTGGGAGATGCGCTTCTCCCTAGCTAGCCGGCAGTCAGAGCCGGCAGTTCACGAGCAGCACAGCAGCTACAAGCATGTTGCTGTGGACGCAAGCCCCCTTGTAATTCGCAGATTTGGGGACAAATCGATATTTGGGCAGATCTGGGGATGTGGGGGCAGATCTGGGGATGTGGGGGCACATCAGGGGCGCAGG
>WMED01006399.1:4853-18512 GCA_019650415.1 Pipa parva | reverse complement strand
ATGTGAAAATATGATATTTGTGTCATTCTCAAAACTTTTGGCCATGACTGTACATATCTCAAAATGAACAGCAAAATGGCAATTCTCTACAAGATCCAACCACAAATCTTAAAGACATTACAGTACAATAAGTACATTGAACAAAATAAATAAATAAATAAATAAATAAAAAGAGCCAGGGTGTTGATGTAGAGGTGATATAATTTACCAGTGACATTTAATTATGCTGATGAGGAAAGAACAGTTTAGGTTTATCTTTATCAACTTTGGCAAATTAAGCAAGCACAGTAGCAGTTCTACATCAGAATTCTGCTACTGCGCTTGCTCAATTCACAGCAATCCAACAATAAGTGAAGAGTATCACATCACTGTGAAGAGCAAAAGAAATAGACTTTTTATAGAGAGCAGAAGGCAGCGCTGAAGTCTAAAACCCACCATACTGGGTATTTCCCCCCTCCCCTTTAGAATCACCTCTTGGGGAAATAAGCTATAGTTCTCCTGTAGGCAATCAAATAAAAATAAAGAAAGAAAAGCTGGTCTCTCTCCTTTTACATAAGACAAGACATCACACAAGCACTGTTTGCCCATTCTGAAGGACAGAATTTGTTGTTTAGGGATATGGTCATATTCCTTCATCTCACCAAATCCCACTATGCTAACAAAGTAAAACTGCCAATAGAATGTTGTAGCCCTAACTGTAAAATATAAGCAGTATACATACTTAAAGAAAAATAAAATGATCTGACCAAGCAATTGAAGGCTGTAAAAAAAAAAGACTTAATCTCTAAATCATATTTACATGCAATATAAAATTTATCTTGTATGATACAGAGGTCCGTACAAAAGTTACACAAGCTTTTCCCAAATGTAGCACCTCTATTTTCTAGTCTATGTGACGATGTAGGCACAGTTGAACCTATATATGGGTTTTGTCCGAGAATCAGATCCATGTAGAGAAAAAAAAAAAGTGTTTTTTTACTTATTCAGAAGATATTAAACAAAAAATATTGACAAGACCATAGACAGTTTTGTTTCATATGTTTCTGCCCTCCTTGGAGAAAAAGGCACATATTTTCTGGACAACAGAAATAGCTATTGCACATAACAGTAAACGCCCAAACTCTCCCCACAATAGCTACACAAAGAAATGTATGAAATGTTAATACAACTCTGATGTAGGAATAGTTATTATTGTTACTTTTACCACTAACTTCAAAGTTATATTAACAAGGTTCAGTAACTCAAAATATAATATTGGGAATCACTGGAATTTTATTGTAGTATTTGGCAACAAGATTGAAAACTATGAATATTGTTAATCATTCAGAAAATGGATGCTTTTACCAATCTTTATTCTTACTGTATTTATGGCATTTAGTATTTGATTTTTGTAATTATTATATTAAGTGTACACACAAAAAAAAAGTATTTGGATCACAATCACAGTGCTCATAAAAATATTATCTTTGAAGTTAAAGTCATGAATTATATTGCTTTTGATCTGCTTTTATCTTTACTGATAGCCACCATGTTGTTAAACAGACCTCACCCAGTCCTATTGTTTTCAATATGTCTTTAGATCAGGGATTTGCAACCCATGGCTCTCAAGCCAGACATGGCTCTTTTAATGGCTGCATCTGGCTCTTTGAGTGTAATGAGCAGTGCTCACATGCAAGCACCACTTGTTACAGTCTGCTGGCTAATCGCTAGCAAGCGTTGTAGAGACAAAGCTATCTCAGCGCTTCTGGGTTGCTAGACAATCTGGAGCCGCTGACGTCACCCATGTGATGTCACATATGACGTCAGCGGCTAGGGATTCAAAAGGGCTGAGCAGAGCCGCATGAATATGGCTCTCACAGCCAAAAAGGTTGTAGACCCCTGCTTGAGATAATACATATTCAGGAAGTGTTCTTTAAGCCCAATTACTAAAGCTAAATAGTTAAATATCACACTTCATAGACACAATTTAGAATTTTAGGAAGCAAAGATTGAATCTTTAGCAACTATAAATAAATTTGAGTCATTGTTTGGCGTTACTGTTTCATTAAGGCTGCCAATCGGACAAAAAAGGTCACCGACTTGAAATGCAACATATTTCTCTAATTAATGACTCATTTTAATGTCATCCAGACAGGAAGAATGGTTTGACTTTCTAAAGGAAAAAAATGTTAGGCTGAAGAATCACTGAAAGAAAAGACTGAAATTACACAAGAAAATAAAAAACAATAAATCAAATATGTTGTTTTTTAACATCTACACATTTGTGGTGGGTGTTCGTACTAATGAATGTTCTGACTTAGGCGGTTACTCTTTAAAGTATGAATTCGACTGTCGAATTCTCAAACAGCGGATTCCCATAGAAAATCCATGACTGTGACAATTCTCCCATTGTAAAGTCGTGACTGTGACAATTTTTTGAAGATGCGGCTGTGACAATATTTCCATAGTAAAATCGCGACTGAGATAATATTCCCATTATAAAGACACGACTGCAACAGTAGCAGTCTATTACGACTGTCTTTAGCTTTCGAATTCACACCTTTATGCAACAATTCGGACTTTAGACAATAACCCCCTTATTGTCAAGTATTGTAATTGGATAGAGAATATCCCTTAATGTTGACAAAAGCATCTTTTCTTTCTGCCATTACTCTGTGTTAGGACACAGCTTCTCATTTTATAAAAATGTTAACTACCATTAAATCATTTCCCTTCTGCAGATAGTAATTTAAAGTATAATTCAGGTTAATGGTAAAGTAATCTACAGATCAAAAAATTCACTGGACTTGCCACTCAATTACGCATTGTTCTCCATTCATGTAAAGATTTAAGATACCATTATTAATCATACCCTTATCTGGGTAGGGGACATATTATGGCTGTGGAAATGAAAAATGTTCTCATATGTAGAATAGAATGTTGCTCTAGATTGCCAAAAATGGCATATTTACTGTATAGCCAATTGCAAAGAAGGTTCCAGAATTAAGATTTTATTGGTGTAGCTGCTGAGTTGGCGATAATGTCCTTCAGTCAAGCGGTTAATGAAATTTCCTGGAATTGATTTGTAAATAGCAGGAATGTAATGACCTAGGGGATGACTAATTTATTTATTGCTTTACAGACCACTGTGACATAGAATGCATACATAAAAAAGCTAAAAACAAGCTGGCTCCTCTACTTGTGAGTGAGTGACTTGCACAGGATAATGTGAGGAGCACATGAGCAGTGGCTTTCATACAACTTCACTGCCAGTCAGTATAAGAAACAATGTGATTTCCATTCTAAAACCATAAAAGCCCAAACAACCAATGTTTCCCCAGTTCAAAGCAATACAGATATATTTTCCTGGTACTATAACCCATTACCCTCCCACAATAAGTTAGCTTTTACTGGTCTATTGCAGGCAGAATCATGGATATAAGCATCTTATTGGTTTGCTATGGGTTACAGGAATGTACATTGTTTGTTTTGTATGTCCATTCTATACAGATATACTATTGTTCTGAGCCACATGCCAATACTGTGCATTAAAGATATATATTGTTACACTGTGACTATCCCTGCAGCTGTTAAGCTCTGTGAGACACTTACGCTGCTGTCATGTTAATGTACTTTCCAATGCCTGTCCTGTAGGTTTTGGGTTCTTGAACCTGTTCCTTTTTCGGCAAAATAGCTTTTGCTTTTAATCTTTCTTCTTCTGCTTCTTTTTGAGCCTTCTCTCTTTCTGCAGCCACCTGAAAAATAGTCTCAACTTAGCTAGAAAGCTACCCAAGTAAATAACAGGCTTTTGGCTCAATAAGGGAGTCAAAAGCAGGTGAACAGAATGAATATGTTACTAATGAGTAAAAATCTAGACCAAGGGTTGGCAACCTTTACTATCAAAAGAACCATTTTACCCTCTTTTTCACTAAAGACAAATAGTCTGGAGCCTCAAAACAAAACACAGTTTATACACACTGTGTACTCTACCCAATTTTCCCCTCTTAGAATGAAATCTTCCCCTTCCCTGATACAACCGCTACTTGTCTTGCAATCACGTTTCTTTGGCAAGGAGTGCTCTCTTTAGCGCTAGGCTGCAGCGTGACTGGCCCATGCATGCAGTGAAATTAACCCCTTCCCCAACAGAGCCACAAGGAGGCGGTTTGCAGACTCCTGATCTAGACTGAAAACATACATAATTCTGCCTCTTAATTTAACAAATGCAATCATGCTTCAAACTGACTAATGTAAATAGACCAGTAACCAAAGATCCCCCATTTTTAATTTGTGAGTGATACACTCAGTGTTTGTAAAAATGTTTTAAGTCTGCATTTTGACACTGCACATTTTTTCTTGCCAGTTGCAGACACCTATGACATGCTACAAAGAGAAAGTAAATTAGGAATTTTGCACATTATATGAAAGGACAGTATAGTATCTTTGCATCATAAGAAGGCTCCATGATGTTACATGCAAATTAGAAGAAAAAAATATAGTGTAAATACAGTCTATTAAAGTACATCTAATGGTCTGTAAATATAACAGCAAATTGTACCATTGCACTGCAACCACCCTCTTCATTCAATGGCATATTTAGCATCATACACAAAGTTTATATCTGTTTACAGCTAACCAAAGGCAAACTCTCCATAGGCAAATGTTTGTAATTGTGTACTGATATCAGTTGGTTGTGCTTTCCTGTACTCAGTTGATTGTTCAGAGATTGGGAAAGAATGAGCAGCTGATTCCAGTACACAAATACCATATGCTTTTCCCATGATAAATTGTCTGTTTTAAGCTGAATAAACAAATATAAACTTCCTGTTTATGCTGCATGAGTGCGAGAGAGTGGAGCTTGCTGATCTGGGGGTAGCCGATTCTCATTCAAAATCTCCATTCATAAAATTCATTAATCAACTTGTGTAATGAATATGTCCAAAGATTATTGAAAGTGGACCTCCCCTACTGAAATTGCAGCTCTGCTCACTGATTGGTTAGGAAGAGTGTAATTTCCTGCTCCATTTGACCAATGAGGAAGTTGAATCATTTGGTATCTCTGCTGGGATTACAGTTGTGTGCTGATGCTTGTTTTCAGCATCCCTTATACAGCATGTTAAGTGGAAAGGATTATTCCCCATGAGGCAAAAGGAGTTCTTTAACTTTTCCTTCTTTAAGTTTTTCAACAATAAATGTTTGGCTTATGAACAAAAAAAATGTAATATAAAAATACAATTAAGGTGTTTATCTTTTAATGTCACTTTACATTAAACATTGAATTTTAATATAATTCTAGACATTGTACTCTGGGACAAACACCAATTTTCAGAGGTTTAAATCAGCTGACATATGGTAAATAAAGGAATTAGAGGTAGTTTAAGTAAAGACCATACCTGAGCATCTGCCTCCTCATATGGATCCACAAATACGGTAGTATTTTCTATCCTAATTTCTTCCTAGAACAAGTGAGAAAAGTAGTTGAGCAGTTGGAAGGGTCTCTGAAAGATCATGTACACGTATGTTTGTGTGCTGTTAAACAGGGTACCTTTGGTCGGTCTGTTTTTGGATCTGTATCCACATTCTCCATAGCAGTTAGAGTGTCAAACCCACCAACCACTCTGGAGAGAGGAGAAAAAGAAGAGTATGACAGACAGAAGTGGATGAGCAAAATGTGTTCTTTCAAAGCTTACCTTCCAAATACAGTGTGCTTCTTGTCAAGGTAAGTACAGGAGCGGAAGGTGATAAAGCTGTGAGTGAAAAATACACAATTACATTTGATGACATTTTGAACCATTACAAATGTACATCACCTACAGATCATCACTCAGCTATTCCTGAGAGTTTATCTACAAACTTACAACTGTGATTTGTTTGTATTGGGACCTGTGTTGGCCATGCTAAGAATGCCTCGCCCTGTATGTGACAAGTTGGGCTTGATTTCATCTTTGAATGGCTTTCCCCAGCATGACTCCCCTCCTAAACAGAAGAACGAAATTTTAAAAATAAGGAATGCTTAGTAGCAAGAAAGCAAATGTAATGTACTGCCAACACACTGAGCTGAAGTACCACCAGTGGTACCACCTAGGCAGTACCATATGAATGCAGGCTTTCAAAGTCACAATTGCAAGTGACGCATCATTTCTGTACACAAACTGGAGAGAAAAGGTAAACAGTCTCAATGGATCAGGATGGATTTCCAATAGAAATCTGATGAATGAGAGCTGTTAATGGTACAGTTTGATTATTAATTATGTCTGTTATTCATCCAGATTATGGCAATAAAATTATTATTATTATAGGTGTTCATAATAATAATAAAATACACAATGTACAAATCAGGTTGACTACAATAAAAAGACGACTGAAGAAGGATTAGGAGAAAATCAGCCTACCTGTCCCAGTACCAGTGGGGTCCCCTCCTTGGATCTAAAAAAGAGGAAGAAGAATTAAAAGGGAGTGTAGAACACTGTGCTGAATCTCACAAAGTGAAAAGTTTAGGCATTAAACTTAAATCTAATGGTTTGACAACACTCACCACAAAGTTACGTATAGAGCGGTGAAAGATTGTCCCATCATAGTAATTCTTTTTGCAGAGTTTGACAAAATTTTCACAAGTTTTGGGAGTCTGCAAGCGAAAAAAAAAAAAAAAGCTTTAGAAAAATGTTTTACCCCGCACGCGCGCATGCACGTGACCGCAATCCTCCGAGAGAGCTCAAAGCATATGCACTTTGAGTGTCCCCAGCCGGTAACACTAACAGCTTCCTTTGCAGTTAGTACGGAAGCTGTCAATGTTACTGGCTGGGGAGACTCAAAGCGCATATGCTTTGAGCCTGCCCAGTCAAAAAAAAGTGGCGGGATGCACAGTGGGGAGGGATGCACAGTGGGGGGATGTACAGTGTAGTGGATGGTGCTGTGTAACCTGATGATGCTAGTGCACATGCAATTTGGAGACAGGGGAGGAGAGCCTGCTTGTTAGGGGGCGTTTCTTTAGTGTTTGAGTGACAGGTCAGACAGAAAATGGCAGCTTCTATGTTTTCTAATCAGGCTGAGATTGAAGTTAAGTGCATTTTCAATATGCAAACTTTTTTTGATTCCTAATTACTTGATTTACATTATAACGTCACATACTTTAATAAAATATGTAATAATCCTGAGCTGACGGGTCCACTTTAAACATATCAATTTCGTTAAATGTAACAAATCAGTTTATGAAATATTTTGAGATCTGCCCAAGTTAACTGTGCCATTATCAAGTGGGAGCATCTAGGAGCAATAGCTCAACCAAGAAATGTAAGACCACATGAGCAAGCAAATAATAACATGTGAATTGTGCACAAATCACCTATCCTCCCTCTCTGTTGCATTACTCACTATGGTTCCAAACTCCTCTGGAAGTGTCAACAGCACAAATAATATTTCCATTTTCATACAGACTATGTTGGTCTGCAGCTGAACAGCCTTGGCTTAATATCTACAAGGTTGACTTTAGATTACAAAGTAATATAATGCACTTCAACTCTACAGAAGAGTTTTTTTCTCCATTAAATATAATAAGGCATAACCTTCAGGTTAAGCTTCCCTCTGCAGGAGACAAGAGAGTATAGAAATGGACATAATGTATTGGCTATAATTCTGGCTTTTTGCACATGACCTTTTCTTTCCTGGTGGTTTCATTTTCAGGCTTTGCTGCACTATTGAATAGGGATGTAGAGTAAGGAAGACTATCTGATTGACAATGTAAGAAGTTGGGCCACACCAGCCTTCACTGGCACAATCTTGTTATAAATTGGGTGTTTGAAAATCTACACCCATGTATTCAATAAATTAGGTTAAATTAAATTAACTATGGAGAAGGATCTGAGCATACTTGCATGCAACATACTTATAGGTAGGTAAATGGTGTGCAGCACCACAGACAACTTTAAAAAAGGAACAAGAATAGAACAGTGTCATTTTGCATCTTTAACAGTGGAAAGGGTTTCCTAAACAATGAAGTAGAAATATAGACTGTACTCAGAGCACATGCTAATGCTTTATTATTTCAAGAAAGTTTTGGGTTATAATTTGTCAAATCACAAAATAGAAGAGGATTGTTATTAAAGAGAGTTTCAGCTTGGAGCCCATTTGTCATGTGTTGTAAATGGCAGTATTCTGGAAACAGTGTGCAACTATTCCTTATTTTTGTATTTTTTCTTTAAATAACTTTTTTGTTCATAATTTTTGTTCTCAATTCCATACTTTCTGCATGTTCACACTTACTTGGTCATATGGGTGCTAAGGTTCATTAGCCTAGTGGCCATCTGTTTAAATCAAACATTTCATAAAGGACGCCCC
Organism: Pipa parva; assembly: GCA_019650415.1. Lineage (NCBI taxonomy): Eukaryota > Metazoa > Chordata > Amphibia > Anura > Pipidae > Pipa > Pipa parva. Next base: position 10,202 of record WMED01006399.1, on the reverse strand, counting down.
GGCCCTAAACCTGTCGTGGTTATGGTACACCAGTAAATTTACAGTGGTATACTATATCCATTACTGCTGCTTCCTTTCTAATACTTATTGTTATAGTAGATAGATCTTAATCATTTATGTTAAATAAAGTATACCTTTTCTTTTTGCTAGAAAAAAAATTGATGTTAATTGAATGCACGTGAATATATGGGTTAAACTCAGGTTTATTTTTCATTATTATTTATCACGTTTTAACACCCCCAAGTCTTAACATACTAATCCATTTAAAAAAGGTGTTTGTTACAGTCACTCAAAAATATTTTCTCTCCTGCATCTTGAAATGTAACTGAGAAAAAGAAAACTGAACAAGCAAATATTACACTAAAATTCAGATTATGCAATTTTCCTATAGGCTTATATAGAACATAACCACTGTAAATAGTGCTCCACAATTCTGGGTTGGATGTGTGCACACAACACTGCAATATAGGTCTATTGCCTTTCTGTTCAGGTCAGAAAATGGGTCAGCACTTCTTTAAATATTTAACACATTATGCTTCTCTTTAGATTACCCTCTCAGTTATGGTGATAGAATCCTTCCTGATATCCATCACCACAGTAACGGTAAAAAAAAAATCTAATGTGTTGCCATGGCAGCTACAATGCCTGCGCTATGAGTCAACTGCAAAGATGCTCTCTCATATCTAATGTGATTTCCCAGTCTTCATTATTTTTACAATTTGAATCAAGACTTAAGAAAGTCTTGATGAACAAAAATGTAATTAAATATCTAAAAATGACAATTCAGCTACTAACTCTTAAATACAAAATCTAGAAAACTTGTCCAAAAATGAATTATTTATGAAGCGCCTTAAACATTGATGAACACTCAACATTAATTTTTAAAAACTGTGGATCTACAATACTTTTTAGGAGAGTTTCTTCTATGACATAATCACCAACTGAACCACTCATTCAATATAAGTGTACAAAAATATCCCTCAAAAGATATATAGCCAAATATTGCCAGATTAAGACTTTAGAGCAGTGAGAGCTAGAGAGGAGGTGGTTATTAAAGGGGCACTACAGTGCTGATATAACTGCACACAGACATATAAAACTTTTTTATACTAAGCCAACTGCTGACAAAAATAGTTAAAAAAATGTTTAGGGAAGAAATAATACTTGCAGTTTGCTTTCCTTAATTAGTTTTCCTGAGAGCTGACATTTTCCTCCCCCTGCTCCCTCTCCTCTCTGTCCTGCAAGTCAGGCAACACGAGAAGAAAAAGCTGCCTGACTGCTATTGGTTAAGCAGTGTGGTGACCTTTTGACCACATAAATTACGTTTGTTTACAGGAGATTACAAAGGGAAAGATAACTTGTGCTCATGCGATAAGTAGTAAGTAGGGTACCTTTTCATGGAAAACTGGCCAGTACACATCACACACACATTTCCTGGTGCAGGAGTTTATCAATGCTGTCAACTCAACCATTCTGCACCACATGAAAAAACTACTGGGGAGAAATACTTCTCACTAAGTTATTGTACTGCATATGTAAAGATGTATTTTGACTATAGTTCCCCTTTAAATGCACATGCATCTTTAAATTTAAATAATATACTTTGATGCAAGCATTTGCTTTTTACTTCCCACAGACTGTAGGCCATGCGATAAATCCCTGTCACATCCAAGCAGGCTTTTCATGAGCTGATGTTCAAGTAGTTTATCTATTTGTTTGGCAGTCTGGCTCGCGTACCCTTTCCAAATGTCCCTTTATCATACTTTAATACCACCATTTACACTGTAAACAGGCTAGCTCCCAGTAAGCCATGTTTCATTGGTCAACCTACATATGATTGGCTGAGTCGCCCTGATTTATGGAGTTGGAGGAGAACCCTAGAGCAGTACCCTCTATAACACCCTACTGGCAGCCCTGCTCACAATGATGCAATGGCACTTTTTTGGAAGGAAAGAAACTGTCTTAACATACAGTAATTGTGATAGTAATTGGAAACAAGTTGTCAATGTTGAATCACCTTATCACAGTACAATTCCAAATTAAGGTCGCCTTTGTTAGTGTGCAACCGAACATAACCCTTTTTCTTTACATACTGATAGCGCACAGTATCTTCCGCAATGGCAGCTGTGAAAAAGAAAAGAGCAAAGCACTTACAGATTTGTTAGAACAGAAGAAATACTAAGACAGGTGGACTTTTGTTAAAACAAATGTCTGACAACTTGTTATGTCTGTATGTAAATGTAAAAAATTCATCTGTATATCCAAGTCAGAAAAGCCAAGAAGTTTTTCCATACAAGTAGCAGAGATGTAGAAACATTTCTTGAAGAAAAATGAATTAAGAGAAATCTCACATCAGTATAACAAATCTTACCATTAAAAGTTTAATGCTAATAAAGAGAGTTAGGAAAATAATCTTGTTCAACATTAGAAATTAATGAATAGTAATGAAGAAAAAACATAAGGGGAGCATGTAAAAGCTCACTCTACAGGAACAGTGCCTGGTACTATGCGGAGCTTCTAGAAAAAGGTATTTAAACAGCTTAATAAAAATGACACAGTTATGTAAGTGGATATATAAAAGGGAGCTCTTACCAGCTTCATGAGTGGTCTCAGGAGTCATCGCAGTTGAGGTAAAGGATGCACTCACAGTTCCTGTTGAATAATGGGCCTAATAAAACAATTCAGAACTTGTGAAAAGAAAAACCAAAAGAAAATCTACAATATATGGTTTAAATTTAAAGAAGGTATTTAGGTATGGAACATTTCCTTAGCTTTTGTCATTAAAGCACCAGTAACACCTAAAAATAAAAATTGCCATTTGAACTGTCAAGGCAGTTATTTATATAAAGTAAAAAAAATGTTACCTTTGAAATTAAATTCATAAATTTTATTACTTTGTTTTTATCTTAGTAGCAATGTTGTTAAAAAGACCCCTCCCAGACCCATTGTTTGCTATGCTGCTTTAGATCATACATATTTAGGTGTGCCCCAAAGCACAATTTTTTAAGTTAACCAGCTAAATATACTTTTATAGATCCAATTTACAGTAAAGCACACATTTACTATATACTAATTAGAAATGCAGTTGAGGCATTTTCATATTTGGTGTTAATTTTATTTTAAAAAAACAACAGCAACTGTTATTGGGAGAGAAAAAAAATGTACAGATGTTTAAAAAGAAAATAAATTTCAAAAAAATGGAAAACCTGGAAGAGATTTCTATAATGTGTAGTACATTCATACACACTTACTGCATTTAGTTTATCAGTTGGTTTTTTCTCTGGTCCTTTCATAGTTGCTGCCAGCACTTCATCCCCTTTAAATTCTTTATAGAGTTCGCTCAGGGTCTCCCGAGTTTCCATGTTTGCATTTTTTAGGTAGTAGGATGGATCTTGGCGCGCTTTTTCCTCATCTAAAAAGTAAAAAAAGTGTAGTATGACTGGTACTGGATACAGCTGATTAAAACTGATCCATTGTGTTTTACAATGGTTTTAACTGTCCCACTTACATGTGATTATAACAAAATACCAACATTCATGCACACTTGCATCTGACAACTTCTTTCATGTAGCCAACTAACATGAGCAACAAATACTTAACAAGGAAATCATTTTATAGTGATTTGTGTGCATCAAGGCAATGCATATGCCTGGAATTATAGTCAATAAAATACCATGAGGAAAATGAGGCACTAATCAAACATTCTGTACTGATGACTATGTCCCAGGATTAAAAAACATTTCTATTTAAAAGGAGATCGTTTCCTGGTCTTTTTTTTGAGGAAGATACATATTATGAATTTGCTATGTTGTTATCTATTACAATCCCTCATTTATATTTTCTGATTCTGGAGAAGATTTAGGGGGGAATTCACCATTGTGCGAAGTGAGCTCCGAATCCTTCGGCTCACTTCGCACTGACTGATATGCGCTTGCTGATGTCCTGCACACGGACATCAGCGAGCGCTTTAAAGGGATTCCAGTCTCGGCGAGGCGACTCTTTTGGTCTCGCTGAGACTGGAATCCCTTTAAAGCGTTCGCTGATGTTCGCGTGCAGGAAATCAGCGAGCGCATATCAGTCTGTGCGAAGTGAGCTCCGAATCCTGTGAATTCCCCCCTTAATGCTTTTAGTAATACATTGTGGTTTCTTTGCTCTGTCTATAAAGAAAAAACAAAAACTGAGGCCCCCTTACCAGGATCTGTTAACTTCACGTTGTTCTTGACATGGTAGAAATTTGAGACATTGAATTTATCCAGTTGGGTAGGGTCCTGTAGGAAAGTAAAGAGTTAAGTGTTCTTTATGACTACCAGAAATACATATTAAATTAAAAAAAAAAAAAGAAGTCAGTGGCATAAAAGAAACCTGACACTTGCACATGTAAAATAGGGAAGAAAACATAAAAATACAGACAGATTGTTCATCTTTAATATTAACGTCAATACATTTTAGACATACACTTCCAGCTGTTAAAATGTTTGTGGGGAGAGAGAATTAGTTACGGATTTATTTTACATTTTTTATTTACTGTTTTTTAAAAAACTTTAAATGCTTTTCAATTACTTCATACTCACTGGTCCTCTAAAAACATGACAGGCCATACCTTTCTATGAAATCATTTCCAAAAGAACTTTGTAAAAATTAGATCTTATACATAGTTAAAGCTTAGTATTCTATCATACAATCTATAAAGCTTTTACCCTGTGCAGCCATGAATAAAACTACCTGCAGAGTTATAAGGTCTTGGCGGGTGAAAGGTTCATCTGTCAGAAGGTCCTTGTAGCTCTTTGATTTAATGTTCAGTTGTTCAACAGCCTGTAGAGTGGAGACATAATGAATATAAACAACCACATAAATTAGTAAAAATCTCCCATCTGGGAGTCAAATTCAACATTAAACATCTACCGTTATGGAACACAGTAAATAAAAAAAATTATGCGTGGCTTGATTTTGTCTGAAATCTGAATAGTCATCCTATACTTTCTATCTGTCTTACTGTGAAAGTACTTATGGTGCCTGAATCCACTGTAGCCTTGCTCTGTGGGTTAGCCTAGCAATGGTCATCTTAAAGAGGACCTGTCAGGACCACTTAGAAACATCTTGATTGGAAGCAGGAAATAGTTATACTGCAGAATTTCAAGCAATCGCAATGCTTCTTTATATGCCTGAATTTAAACTCATATTTGGGGGGACGCTAAAGAGCAGTTGACATTGTGGTACCTACAATCAGATCCCTTAAATCATAATCTAGCAGGCATGTGATTTGCAGGATTCACAATGTCAGCTGCCCTTTAGCCCCAGGGGGGGGTAAGACTCCCCCACCAACCCGACCCTCTGATCCCCCCCTCCATG
>WMED01006398.1:0-18513 GCA_019650415.1 Pipa parva | reverse complement strand
CCGCAGTACCGCCAGTGTGAGTGTACATTGCACAGTGCTGAGTAGATCCCCGCAGTACCGTCAGTGTGATTACTATTACATAGTTTATAAGGCTGAAAAAAGACAAGTCCATCCAGTTCAGCCTATTTTCCTGCAGTGTTGATCCAGAGGAAGGCAAAAAACCCATAAGGCAGGAGCCAATTATCCTCATATTAGGGAACACTAAGCGGGATTATACTGCATTACATAGCGCTGAGCATTACATGGTGTATTGACTCGGGCCCGACATGGCGCATCCTCCCATACAGCACTGCTGTGACCATCCGCCTCGTGTTACTAGTGCCGCAGCTCCGGCATTGTCTCAGAGGCAAACCCGCGCTAGGCTACACTATACAGCCCATACGCGCCTTCAATCCCACCACAGGCACCCCACAACATGTCCCATTAAGCCATATTCTCCAGAGAGCCCCACTCACCCATCTCGACTGTGTCAAGGCCGACTGCGGAAAGGCTGATTCCCACAATCCACCGGGAGACACTGAGGCACACAGGACCTCCTCTTGGGTGGCTAATCTGATGCCTGAGCAAAATAATTAACAATATTTATTGAATGGCGCTTACTTGTATTAGAAGACAGAATGTGATCTACTCATTTAAACGCCTTTGGCTTTATTGAGTGGAAGATTGTTTCCTTTGGGAGAATAAAGCATTTCAAAGTCACATCAAACGGGCACGTATGTAGACAACGCCTTACCTAGAAAGACTACATCTCCCAGGTTTCCCTGGCAGTAGGGTCCTCCTGACTTAAAGTGAAACGTGCACGCGCACTGTGTGACAGTACAGAGGGTTCCATGCTTGTCTCTACAGAATTCTCATAGTCGTTAATTTAAAAAAAAAAAAAATATATATATATATATATATACACACACACACTGTATATATATATATATATATATATATACCCCGCCAGTGTATATATGCCACGCGTGTCTTTGTACTTTTTGTTTTTTAACTCATTCCATGCTATGATACATTACATACTCATTAGCTACATTAGTAAATACTGATTTATGCCAAGGGTTCTCACTACCAGGCATCCCAGAGTCATGTAATTCATATTCCCTTCACTCATCTAAATAGATATTTGTCTCTTAGGCTAGATTCACACATTGCGCATCATACGCTAGTGTGAAAAAAAATGCGCCAAGTGTATTTTTCTATTGTACTTGTCAGCAACAGTGTGAACACTCCCTCGGCGTTCACAGCACTTCATATGTGGTCACACTTTGGGCACAGTGTGTCATACGCTGGCCAGAATGCGACCCTTCATATGCTAGAGTGTCCGGAACCAGGTAAGCGCTATCGGCTTTCATTGAGCCGTATTTATTTTTTCACACTAGCGTATTGTGCGCTGAGCCTAATATACTAGTGTGAACATAGCCTAAGACATTGGATCTTCTTATTGTTTAGTTTATATCTTCTATTATTTCAGGATATGCATATTTAGAAAGTGTGATGGTATTATTTTATTGAATACATTGTTTATGATCCATTTATTGAACAAAACTGCCAGGTTCAGTTCTCACTGACAATACATGTCTTGCAGATATCCACACAGCAACACAGATGCAGCTATTTAATACAGTGGTACCTTAAGATACAAATTTAATTTATTCCAGGACCAAGCTCGTAACTCAAGTCAGCTTGGATCTCAAACAAATTATTCCCATATAAGATAACAGAAATGAAATTAATCCGTTCCAGTCCCATCGGCTCAAATCTCAGATTTCAGCTCGGATCTCAAACAGGAAATTGGTACGAGTCCCACCTCATATCTCAAGAAATTCGTGTGCTGAGCAGCTCGTCTCTCGAGGTACCACTTTGTTACTAAATTTCCATTTACTTTGTAAAGAATCGGACACATCGTGCAGCCTTGCTCCAACAGTGCCACAGGCTCTCATAAAAGGAACAATGACATCAGAAAATGACTGTTTGGATTGGCATGATAGTTTTTCTCACATAATTCTGGTAAAAATGTTATTTTTGAAGCTGAATACCGTGTTTGTATTATTTTGAATTTTTGGAGTACATTTACTAAAGTCAAACAGGCTTCTAAACCATTAAATGCAGGAGATAAAGTCTATAGTTAATGATATTGCTGGTTTCTCCTATTTACTAAGCTGTTCAAAATCCATTTTATCTCCCAAAAGAATTCTCCACCCTCAGGATGCCATAAACCCATTATTCCCTATGGAGTTGGCCGTGTCATTTAGCCTAAATTCAAAATATTTTTCCATTGAAAAGAGACATCGATATCGATCTGTAATGGAAGGAAACTCTCCTAGAAAAGCATTGCAATGTGTGTCCCTTTTAAATATTTCGATGGGGGAACATTTTTATTGGTCCTTTGTAAATCAGGGGAATCTAAAAGTACAAGGAAACAAAAACTGACAGTGAAAGGGGGTGAAATCAATCCATTCGGTCGAATAGGTTTTAGTAAATTTGTTTTCGAGTGGTTGCAATCATATTTTATTTAAAGTGGACCCGTCAGCTCAGGATTATTACAGTTTTATAAAGTATGAGTGACAGGTCAGGCAGAAAATGGCAGCTTCCATGCTTTCAAATTAGGACAAGATTCAAGTAGTTGTATTTTCAATATGCAAATTTTTTTTTTTTGTTCCTAATTACTTGATTTACATTATAAAGTCACATACTTTAGAAAACTGTAATAATCCTGAAGCTGACGGGTGCACTTTAAGTGTCCCAGAAAGGCCAATTTGACTGCAACCAGCAGAGTTAAATACAAACCAATATACATTACAATTTCAGCTCCAACACTATCATTTTCACAAATACTGCAAAGGAATAGCTACCAGGCAAATCCAAACAGTAATTTTCCTTTTCTGCTGTTAACTAGTGCTTTAATTATTCAAATGTGCTGTTGTGAAATTATGCTCAGTGCTTCACACGTTTATCTATTAAATGCAGGAGAAACAGCCTATATTTAACGATATCGCTGTTTTCTCCTATTTACTAAACTGTTAAAAAACAATTTTATCACCCAAAAGAATTTTCCACCCTCACGCTGGCATAAACCCAATATTCCCTATGAAATTGGTTCTGTCATTTAGCCTAAGTCTAAAATATTTTCCCTTCAAAAAGAGACATCAGTATCGATTTGTAATGGAAGGGACGCTCCTAGAAAAGCATTGCAAAGTTTCCCCCTGTTAACGATCGATAATGATTTATTTTGATAATGAATCATTTTCCTCAATCCTTGATAAATTGCTTCCAATTATTAGCAATTTATCATTCACTCTGCATCCATTTTGCACCAGGTGAGCCTGTTTTTTTTATTTAGTGTTTAAGTTCAGGCGTAACTGATGTACGAAGTTTACAGTGATTTTAAGATCCATTACAAGAAGTAAAATTAATGCCTGCCTGAACACTGGCATTAGAGAAGCAGTTATACCTTGTCCCTAGTTCATGTTTAGAAGTAGACTAATTTATTCACAGTCGCCATTGTTGCTTTTGATGAAATATCCCCTTAAGCCACGCCCTGCCATCAACCCCCCAGTTCGCCACTCTGATGTGGCGAAGTCAAATGGTTAAATTCAGAGCAGTCACATTCACATTCAGAGCTAGTCACATTCACTCCTTTAACACACTCCATCGCTTAGTCAATAGTTAGAAATACCTGCACATGTGCATGCAAAGTGATGCAAAGTGCTTCATAAGATTGTGACTATTGTAGTAACCCGAACATCACGGAGATGATCAATAAGTGAACATGGGGAAGTGGTGATCAAATGTGAATTCAGAGTTATACACAACTATTTGGCCTTTAGTCAATAAGGCCATAAGAGTCTGCTCAGTGAGTATCTTCCCCTTCCTAATCACCCCTAAACTTAACAAGCCTATAGTGCTCCTTTAAAGCAAGTTCTCTGCTTATAGCCTGTAAAAAGATGCATTATTTTGGAGTCCAGGGCTAAGAAGGTTGGAGAACAAAAATGTGGAGTTAAAGGGGCACTATAGGGCCGATATAACTGCACGCATGCATATAAAACTCCTTTATACTAAGCCAATTACTGACACAAATAGTTAAAAAATTTTTAGAGAAGAAACAATACTTGCCGTTTGTTTCACTGATTAGTTCTAAAGATAACTGACATTTTCCTCCCCCTCCCCTTTTCCTTTTGCAAGTCAGGCCACACAAGAAGAAAAAGCTGCCTACCTGCTATTGGTTAAGTAGTGTGCATGTTTGCAGGAGATTACAAGGGCTCCGGGTCTGGAAAGCCAACTTGTGTGCAGCGGGAGGGGGTGGGGGCGGGGTCAGGGAACCTTTTCATGGAAAACTGGCCAGTACACATCACACACACATTTCCTGGTGCAGGAGTTTGTCAGTGCTGCCTACTCAATCATTCTACATCACATGCAACAACTATTGGTGAGAAACGCTTCTCACTAAGGTATAGTACTGCATCTGCATATGTAAAGATGTAATCTGGCTATAAGTTCCCCTTTATGAAACTTTGAGTTAATAGACAGAGAGGTACATATATCTAAAAGACCATGTCACATTGGTGCTGTACAGTGTTCATTTAAACCTGCAATGCACACTGTACAAAAATAGAAGGCATGTTATCCAGGGTTTAGTGTCCCTTTAAAGTAGCTTCCTTATAAGTTTATTGACAAAGTTACTCAAAGGCAAAAACAACATCAGCATCACCTTGTATGACAGTTTGCCTTGTGCTGCAAAGACTGTCAAAATATTGATACAAATAATTCACAAATTAAACTGAATTGAAAAGCAAAAAATATATCAACACTGAAAAAAAAATACAATAAAATAAAAAAATGTTGATAATAAATGTTTGGAAATAAAGTAAATAAAATATGGTTTTAAGATATACATCCAATATAGCAATAGAAAAGGAAGGCATATATTCAAAACCCTTAAATATGTTTACAAAGAAACCATTTCTACAGTTCTAGCCACTTTATTTTCCATGTTTAATTCTCCTACCTTTTTCTTTGCATGAAAAAGTTAAACAAACTAGAAGCAAAGATCTGAATGGTGTGACAATATGTGCTAAGTAAATTCAGTGAAACTGTGCAAACTTGCAAAAACATCCTTTTGTTGTACTTGTTCAATGTCTGTGTTCTCCATTCTCTATTGGCTGAAACATTATCACATGTCTGTTGAGATTGAAAGGGCAGTTCTTTCTCTGATGCCACAGATGAACAAATGTGCTTGGTCTGAAAGAATCTGCCTGGATTCCCAATGGAATATCATAGATTCTGCATCATTATTGCTTTCATGGGGATGGGATTTGCCCAATCCAGTGACTTGACTTCTACAGAACAGAGCAACAGGTGAGCATGTACCCTTTTTAGAATTTAATGTTATATATAGATGTAGGCTGTTTATTTATATGTGATATACTAAACTTTATGCATCAACATATTTGTCTTTATTTCTCTATAATATAGTATAGATTCACAGTTGCAAAGCAAAAAAAAACAAAAAACAAAAAACAGCAGATTATCTTCAAGTAATAAAAAGTGTTGCTTTTTATTATTTGCACATTTGTGCAAAGTGATCTGATTAGCATTTAGTTCTTGATGAGTTAAACCAACAACACTGTGTAAGCCAAACAAAACAACTACATTTAGACCCCAGAAACTACACACATTGTCTTCTTCTCAATTCAAAATTTGCAAGACGCGATTTAAAAAGTGTATTTATTATCATGTTTACTGCTCCTGCATTGCTAGCAAGCATCTAGCGACTTAAGTCTCCCAGGCATTCGTACTAATAACATGGATCCAAACTATCCAGATTACACACAGAGCTGAAAATCAAATCTCTAAATATAGGACAGAACAGACATGCAGGGAATTGTTTAATCTTGTATTACCGCTACTGTGGGTGAATAAAGGACACTCACTGCTGCATATAGGTATATTACACCTTTTTAAAATTTGCACTGTTTGAACTTATTTTGCTGAGAGAAATATTGTTATAACCGTTCATGCCTTTAAAATCATTTAATGATTACATCTTTAATTTGCTAGTTATTAAAATATGTTCTACATATCACAATTGTATTATTCTGTGCTATTTGAGAGGATACGTGTTTTGTTTTTTTTTGCACAGAACAAGTGATTGTAGTCACTATTGAAGAAAAAAAAAACGGTTGGGGATATTTACTAAGGTTATTTCGCCCTATTCGATCCTTTTTCTGCTACTGTGAACATTATTGTCATTATATTTTGTTTGCTGCATCTTCAATTTCGACCAATATATTAAAACCACCACGCTGCACTGTTTTCGATTGATATAGAAAATCTTTTTCGACAGGGAAAATGATCTGACCGATATCAATATACTAGTAACAGTTTTACTCTACTTTAGTAAAAATCCCCCATCGATAATTTACCTTGCATTTGCTACACATGATAGATGGTACCCAGTGTGTTTAATTCCTGGATTGTGATAGAAAACTCTTTATCCCATACACAATACAGAATAGTGTACTTGCATTAATATTGCAATTAAAGGAATGGTCAGATTGCTTGTGATCTTAAATTAAAATGTGACCAAAATATTCCAACCTGCCCTATAGAATGTAGAGTGTAGTACAGTATTAGTCATATTTCTATGGCTTCAACAAGGTGCTACATATCTGGCTAACCCAGGGGTCAGCAACCTATGGCTCTTGAGTCAGATATTTTCAGATGTGGCTGTTTTGATGGCCACATCTATCTCTTTGACTGTAACGAGCAGTGCAAGCACTGCTCGTTACAGTCTGCCGGCAAGTGCTGTAGAGAGAAAGCTCTCAGTGCTTCCGGGGTGGCTAGCCAATCCGGAGCCGCAGACGTCACCGACTTGCGGGTTGCTAGCCAATCAGGAGCCGCTGACAAGACTGTGAGTCAGGATTGCTAGCCTATCCTATGTGGCATCAGCAGCTCCGGACTCAAAAGGGCTGAGAGAGCTGCTCATATATGGCTCTCTCAGCCCAAAAGGTTGCCGACCCCTGGGCTAACCCATGCCATGCCTGAAGAAGAGACCTAAGTAGTCTGGAAAGCTTGCATTTACCATCTATTCAGTTAGCCAATTAAAGGTATCACCTATACTCGACTTGTCTCTGTCCTATGGAAAGAATACATGTATGCATGAATGCTGTTTATTGTAGAATGTAACTTTTTTATTTGAAATAAATTGTAGTAACAATAACATAGGCACTCTATTAGGATTTTAAACAACTACCAGCTAAGATGTAATCATATTATAAGTCAAATAATTGCCAAATACAGAAACAGGGGTTCAGAAACAGTAAAACACTTTGCATGATATCTGTGCATAAACACTGTATATATTGATTTTAACCTTCAGGCATACTAAACTGCAGAATTCAGCCTCTATTTTTACTATTGTATTATAGCTAGTATGCCTTTTCTTGGGTGGGGGGATAATTACACCACATGGCATACAGAGGTTGGACAATGAAACTGAAACACCTGTCATTTTAGTGTGGGAGGTTTCATGGTTAAATTGGACCAGCCTGGTGGCCAATCTTCATTAATTGCACATTGCACCAGTAAGAGCAGAGTGTGAAGATTCAATTAGCAGGGTAAGAGCACAGTTTTGCTCAAAATATTGCAATGCACACAACATTATGGATGACATACCAGAGTTCAAAAGAAGACAAATTGTTGGTGCACGTCTTGCTGGTGCATCTGTGACCAAGACAGCAAGTCTTTGTGATGTATTAAGAGCCACGGTATCCAGGGTAATGTCAGCATACCACCAAGAAGGATGAAAAACATCCAACAGGATTAACTGTGAACACAAGAAGAAGCTGTCTGAAAGGGATGTTCGGGTGTTAATCCAGATTGTATCCAAAAAACATAAAACCATGGCTGCCCAAATCATGTATATGTATATATATATATATATATATATATATACATATATATATATATATACGTATATACACTTGTATATTTCATTCCCAAGACGAATTGATGCTGTATTGGCCGCAAAAGGAGGCCCTACACCATACAAATAAATTATTGTGGTCTAAACCACAGGTGTTCAGTTTCATTGTCCAACCCCTGTACCTCTTTGAAGTTGATCGTGATTGATGTTTCTGATTTATACATAGATACGGGCGAAATTTGTTAAACTTGTAAAAGCCCAATTTCACTTTTCAGAGTTTATCCTGAGAACATCTCGGCTGTTTGTGTGGTAAAAAAAAAATCGCTCAATATTTTCGATTGATATTTACCAACCAAGACTTTTTAATCGAATTTTTCGATGGAAAGGTAGCCAAACTTTACATTAGTAGTATGTATATGTATGTATGTATAATTTTATTTATAAAGCACCACAAACATACGCAGCACTGTACAGTACAATAAAAATAAAATACAGACATGAGAAATTGCATTAAACAATACAGTATAAGATCACAAGAATACATCACTTTAAGTGCTATGTTGAAGTTGACACAAGAAATTGAAGGTCCCTTCCCCATAGAGCTTACAGTCTAAATGGGAGGAAGACTTACACAGACAGATGGGTAATAAGAGCTGTGACAATGTGTTGAAACACAAGTCCATAGATAAATGTAAATATTAAGCATAAATGGCTAAGTATTAATATAAAATTTATACATAAAAATCAGTGATAAATATCACTGCTAGTGCAACAAAAGGTAGGATTTCAGTTTGGCTTTAAAAGTGCGGAGGGAATGTTCCTGACGAAGATAAAGGGTTATAGAATTCTAGATTTGAGGGGCAGAGAGAGAAAATGGTTTAAGACGACAAAGGGCAGTAGTGGTGTTTGGTATGCAAAGCTGGTAGCTTTGGGAGGAGCGCAGTTGATGTCTAGGATGGCAACCTTTTTATTGAAAAGTCAAGATCGAAAAACTCAATCGAAAGTTTCTGTCGGTAAATATTGATCGAAAAAAATCTCGCAATATTTACTGCGAGAAACTTCCGAGATCTTGCTGGAGTTAACTCGGAAAAGCGAAATCGGGTTTTTTTGAGTTTATTAAATTTTGTCCATAGTTAGCAAGGTTGATAAAAGACACAGGTCCCTCAAGGTTGGGTCAAATATTCTTTAATGTGGAGAAAAAAAATCCTTCCTGACTAAACTGTGATTGGACTGGATTAACTTGTTACTAAATATTCTGCTGATTTAAATATCCCATTGTTATGTTTTCTAATAAGTTTATAAGCCTCTTTTAAAATATATTGCTAGAGCCAGTTCCAATGGAAGTCTGTTGTACGTACAATATCACAGCCATAACAGTGAACAAACCATTTTCTTAGATGGAGGTTGAACATTTTTCTTTCTGCTTCAGAGACTGCCTATGTATCTTCCGTCGTTTCCTGAAATACAACTTGTGACAATATTCATTTTTCACACAATTTTATTAGACATAAATTATTAGAATAATTTACCTCTCTGCCAATGTGTGTTTCAAGAAGGAACAAACCCTTCAAGCTTTTTCATGGACAATGAAAACTGATTAGAAGAGCTTGGCTTGTAATAATCTCTAACAAGCTTACCAAACCAGATTTGTGATGTGATTAGCCTATTAGTAATGTGCTTTAGCATGTACTTAATGTTTTTATGCTAATACGGTTCATTTTTAATCCTATTTTCTTCATCAATGACCTGTTTGTCCTCTTTTATTGACAAGCCAAACTAAGATCCAACAAAGTTCACAATGTATGTGATTATGTTTTTTATTGGATGATAAAAATGTCACAAATATTTATTTTCTTTCATTTAGTACCATTTTGTTAATTTTTAAAATGATAAGTATGTCCCAAGGGATTATGCAGTCTGGGATTTATATAATGGATACAAAGCTTATTTAAGTTTACAGTCTAGAGAGAAAACAGATTAATTCCATGGTAGGAACGTTCTGATGGGAAATGACAGCGGTGGTGGGAATTGAAGTTTGGAGAGTCTGTCTGAGACTGTTTGAGATCTGATGTCTGTAATTTAGAAGAGGTTAGAAGAGATAATAATAGGCTGAACTGGATGAACCAATAGGCTGAACTGGATGAACTAATAGGCTGAACTGGATGAACTAATAGGCTGAACTGGATGGACTTGTGTCTTTTTTCAGACATAAACTATTTAGATAAGGACCATATGTAACTGATGAAGCTTGAAGAGTTATAAGATTATATTGAGTTGATACCATAGAACTAAGGATTGTGGGGTTTAAAAGGTTTTACTAGTGACAATTTCAAACAATACATCTGGCTGCCTTCACTGTTACATCTTAGGCTTTGTGTGGATATAGAATTCCTACATGTATTTTCTGTAGATGTCATTGCTCCTTCCCAGCAAGCATTCTGGAAAATTGCACATTGCAAACAGGGACAAACAAAACCTACAACCAGTCCATGTTAAAAAAAATATTTATTTACACTGTAAAAGTTATAATCTCCTGGTGTAGTTCCCTTGGAACTGCCAGTGGCTGCTTGCTGACTGCAAGCACACTGGTATCCATTCTAATGTCTATCTCGCATCCATTCCCCACTTTCTAATCTTATTTATTCAATGATGTGACAAATTTGTGTCCTATCTGGATGCGTATGAAAGTCCCTTCACATTACTTTGCATACATGTGCACATGTAATTTGGCTCTTCATCAAGCGTCAGATTCTGTCAAAGTTGCAAATTTACCAAGGCATACTGTGTTGAATTTACCAATTTGTCTTCTCAGATCAAAGTGGAGAAGTAGGGGGTTTATGGCAGGGCTCCAATGTGGTGTAACATGTCCGCTCATTCAAAAGTCACAATAAAAGACGGTGACCAAATGACAACATGAACCATGAACTAGGGATAGTGTGAAACTGAAAGAGATGTCTTATTCACCTAATACTTGACTGGTGACATTTCCATAAAACCACCTGATTCAGAATCCTTCTACTGTTCTAGGCCACACTTTGCAAGATACTGCATCTGACATTGTTCTCTTCTACCTGAAGTGACGCACATTCCTTCTGGCAGTTGAATCCGTACTTTAATAAATTGTCTGTGTTTGGGAGTCCCTCTTAGATAAAGTACTGATATCTAAATATTTCTTCCATTATTGCTACTTGTGAATAATCTATATTTCTCGCCTGTTTTGCAAGCCTCACACTTAAGTAGGTAGTTATACATTTGTGACCTATGTATGATACATGCACATGAATATGGTACTACAGCTGATTATATTTTAAACTCATTATTTGCCTCTAGGGAATGTGTTGTGCACTCAGCATTTATTAGTATGCATTTTGATTTACATTTAACATTTGACACAGGGGTGTGTGCTCTGCATAAAGCATTTTTCACTGGTCAACATGCTGTGTTTGTCACTGGAGAATGTTCTCTATATTTTGCATTTGTTACTTTGGAATCTGCACTGCATAAAGCATTTGTAATTAGAAAATGTGCTCTGCATATAACATTTGTCACTGATGAATGTGCGGTGCATTTCTAGGGAAGTTGCTGGACAGTTAGCTTTGCAAATAAATTTCAAGTACTAGAAAACTATTCGTTTCTAGAAATGATTAAGACAAACCGCAATAAAGAGCAGAGAATCGAGATGAGGAAAGCATTACGGGTGATAAGTAGAATTCTTGCCAGATAGTATTTGGTTGTTTTCTGTTTTTTTTTTTTTTTTGCATTAATATATTTATTTACTTAATTATAATTGACTCCTTTACTTTCCTTTGCAGTTATAATTTTTATACCACTTCAGGAAAAGAGTTGTTGTGGCGCAATGGTAAGCAACTTCTTGGTTACATTTGGATTGTATATGAAAATTCAGACATTACCAAGTAAATACATACTGTGAGACTAATCAGTCCTTGGCCAACATTTTATAAGGCATACATTATATTTCATTTGCTAACCTTATGAAGGGAGGCTAAGGCCCCAAAATGTTGTTTGTAACCAGCACGTCTGATGGTGGAATAAATAAGGGTATCAGCCTAAAAGAATTTTTACTCTGTGTGTGCAATCCATACTGCTTCTTCTTTACATTTAGGGTAATTCAGGAAAGAGCGAAGTTACCTTGTGATGCTTCTCATCAGTTCGGCGAGACGGGTATGCGCTCCCTGGTCTCCTGCAAGTGGAGATCAGTGAACGCTTTAAAGGTACTTCTGTGAGGCGACTTGAGTGGTTGCGAGGTGAGCCGAAGTACCTTTAAAGCATTGGCTGATCTCCACTTGTAGGAGACCAGGGAGCGCGTACCTGACTCGCCGAACTGATGAGAAGCATTGCAGGGGAACTTCGCTCTTTCCTGAATTACCCCCTTAGGCTAGGTTCACACCAGCATATTAATGCACAGCATATACTGTATATATATGCTGCTTATAAAAAAAAAAGCCGCACCACGAATCCCTATGGAACTTACTGAACTTTGCTCCGGCCATACTAGTGCGCACATGCGCGAATGCTTAATGTTGCATTTTTGCCAGCATATGCACACTGCGGGAAGAATGTAGCCAGATAGGAGGAGCCACGAACACCGAAGGAGCGTTTACACTGTATCGGGTAAGTACAATAGAAAAGTGCGTCTAGAATATACGCCAGACTGAAATACACGGAATATTTTCTAGACGCACTTTTCTAAATATGCAGCGCAAAAAAAAGCGCTAGTGTGAACCTAGCCTCATGGGATGTTGTCACACATCTAGAATGGGTTCTTGCACCACAGGGTCTACCAGATCAGAGTTCAGCCTACACTATTCAAACTAATCAGCCCTTCCCTACTTCAGACTTATCGCATCATTATCCAGCATCACTAATTACCTGATTTCCTTTGTTTCCCATGCCATATTTGCTATTATTGCGCACATCTACCTCTCATCTACCATTCACTCTGTGCCGTCATCTCATATTACCTCTACTGTAGTTTATTATTTTGTTACCCTATTATTTATCTGCTTTTACGGGTAAAAAAAAAGCCATCAGACATGGGGGAATGCTTTAATAAGCCTTACTGCGAAACAAGATTGTAACATATTTTATTAGATTTGGAGAAATCCAGTTTGCACATTTGTAATGCCACCTTTTTACCTAGAACTGCTATTTTTGGATGTAAATTATATTTCAGAAGCTTAAAGTTTTAGCCATGGTAAATTTCTAGGTGTGGCTACAGTGCGCAAAAATCATGCCCTTTGATATTGCATTGGTGGCAATAGCTAGTGCTGTTTTTTAGATTTTTTTTTTTTGTAAAAATTGTTTGCACTGATACCACTTAATGAGTTCTTCCATATGTATTTTAACAATGTAAATATATCAGGCTACTGCAACATTTAAAGTAACAATTACATTTCTGTTGGAGGCTCATTACATTGATTTATTGCCTGATTATGATTTTCATTTTACTAGATTATCCAAGTAAAACAAAAAAAATTATTGCAATAACACATGGCATAAGTGTGCCAATGGAACACAAAGCAATGAAACCAGAATTTGTTACTTTTTCATTTCTGTGAAGTTTCCTGAAATATTCCATTTTCCAGTACAAATGTTATTTTTGCTCTGCAGCCCTTATACTGGATAATGTATTTTTAAATGAGACAAAAAAAGATTATATTTAATCCATGAACACCATGCCTTTCTAAAATATTTTTGATGTTGATTCAAATGAAGGTAAAGTGAAATCACAGCAGGCCAAATGCACATTTTTTCCTCATGGCCCTAAGGATAATGGTAATTCAGCTATGGCATTTTTCCCTGAATCAAGATACAATGTAATTTTATGTAATTATCATAACAGCTAAATGTGATTTCTTGCTACAAAAAAAGGTCCAACATCCATTTTCAACCCAATAAATTAATTAAAACCATCTTTCTAGGTACAACTGTTGTAACTGCCCTTCATTCCTCGCAGACATATGACCAGGACCTCTGTCTTTTCCCTGGCAGAGATCTATGTAATGTGTCTATTCAAAATATTGATTAGAACTGCTTGCTTTTCCATGCTAATTTTGCACCATTTCAAAAGATATGTATACCTCTTAGCAAAGCTCTTTAGCTATCCCATCATTGACTAACTAACCCCTCTTTTGAATATGACAAGTGGTATTTCTCTAGATATTTTAGATCTTTAAACAGATGACATCAGTTTGAAACACGAAACTGCAAATTAACGTTGTGGATATTTGGAATACTAGTGTGACTCTTTTTTAAACTTGACTCCTACAAGGGAAATGTTCTAGAAAAAATGAGCATTGTTTGAAATTCATATGACCTCTTATGTAGGCATTCTTTTTTCCAGTATTTATTATAGTTTTCATTGACCTCTACATTGACCTGTTTTATTTTGCAGACCACAATCAACAAAGATCGAGGCATAGCCAACCTTTAAAACAAATAGGAACTGGGCAGGTGAGTTAATACAGATTGAAATGAATATCCTGTTTATGTTCTTACAACTGGAAAAACTTGTAGCCTCTGGGGCAATGGGATATTTCTGAATCCCAGAATATCTTCTATGAATGGTTCTCATCTCCTGGCTTACACCACTCCTTGGTTGACATGGTAGTTTAAAGTAACTTATCAAGTAACTAGTATGTGCCTAATAGTGCCTTCTGTCATATTCCAGGTTGTGATGGTAGGAGTATGCAGCACAGTATCACAGCGAACTTGCCACAAGCTAATTGTAGGGCGTGGGGTCTAAGAAGCCCCCTTGTTTTCACCTTTGACCCCCACAAGGAGGTATGGCTTTGCTGCAGGAAGCTTCCAGGTCGCGGAAGTAGAATAGCTGTACACTGGAGATAAGGGTAGAGACAATAGCACAATCCAGGTACAAAAGGCCATTGCAGGCGGAAAAAAACAAAGTTAAAGTCCCAGGCAAGGGTCAGGGCAGGCAGAAGGCAAGGGAAGTCATTGAAACAGGCCAAGGTCAAACACAGATAATCAGAAAGTCAAAGCACCCAAGAACAATGAAAGGAGTTCTATAATCAGGAGCCAATGTTAAGAACTGGTTAGCTTAAAAAGCTGAAATGGTGGGAATGTGACCACGATGGAAGCATGCAACCGTGATGCAATGACATCACCCGCAGACGCCGAACCACTAGAGGAGGACATTAAGTCATATTCCTGATACCTTCCTCCAAAAACTGGAATATATAAAGTGCTAGAAAGCTTATTTAACCTATTTTTTAAACATAAAATTCGAATCTAAAAAAAAACTGCACCTGGACCATAATATAATATTAGGCAGATCTATAAAATATGTAACATAGCATAGTTTATTTTACTGCTTATACCACAGAACACAATTTCCAAAACCCAAAAAACC
Source organism: Pipa parva (assembly GCA_019650415.1). Lineage (NCBI taxonomy): Eukaryota > Metazoa > Chordata > Amphibia > Anura > Pipidae > Pipa > Pipa parva. The sequence goes on along the minus strand of WMED01006398.1, from coordinate 3,199 downwards.
ATTTAATAATAAAAAATTATAACATGAAATTACCAATTGCTACATGGCAGCAGAAATTAGCAATATTGCGATATCGAAAACAGCAATATTTTCAACTTTATTAAATTTGGCCCTTTTAAATTGGAGAAGAGTCAAATTGTCGTGAATTCACACATCTACAGGACACTTCATACTCAATAAATACGCCTGTGGTTACGTCCACTTCATTTGCCTCATGGATTTTATCTGAATAGAAAATTATTTACAAGTTTTATTTTAACAGGTCTGCTGATTACTTTGGCAGAATAATATATGGGTGTTATTCACTAAAGTCCGAATTGTTGCGTATAGGTGCGAATTCGCCAGAAATAGACAGTCGAAATAGGCTGCTACTGTCGCAGTCGCGTTTTTACAATGAGAATATTGTTGCAGTCGCGACTTTATTATGGGAAAATTGTCCCAATCTTAACATTAAAAAGTTGTCGTGACTACAATGGGGAAATTGTAGCGGATTTGCTATGGGAATCCGGCGTTTGTGAATTCGACAGTCGAATACGCATCTTAGTGAATAACCCCCATATAGTCTCTACAGTACAATTAAATAACACTTTTTTTTTCACAAAATCTTTAACCTAAAACCCAAACACGTTACATACATAGATTTCAGCTGTGCTGACATTAGATAAGGTATCCTTTTTAAAGAATCCCATTGAATTGTTAACTTTAAAGCCCTGTTATTTCCATTTAGACAAGAGATACAGTTTCCATACAGTTATACCCTGTACAAATTCGGTGGTTTAATTTATTCTGCTTCAGATGATTTTCTTATCTTTCTGACTTTCCTGTGAAAATCCATTCCAATCCAAGTGATCTCCATTCAGCAGTGCTGTGCATGTAACCAGCAGGAATTTCAGCTTTTCAGATAAAGGATTAATAATGATCCTTGTCAGTGCTGCTCTGATTCTCAGCTGGATTTTTGCCAGGAAGGATAGAATGATAATCTCATGAGCACCAACAAACACATTCTCCTTACATAAATATATAAGTGACAATAATTTACTGAAAATGTGAAAAACCTAGATTATATATTTCAGAATTACACCACTTAAGAAGAGACAGGGATTTCGGATTATTATTAGTTAGAATAAAGCTGACAATGCCAATCTAAGGCAGGTTCAGATTTTCTCACGTTAAAATATCAGTAAAATCTATATACATCTACATAAAAATAAAATTCCCATTTGCTATGGCAGTTATTCGAGTAGAGAACTTTTTAAAATGTTATATTTGAAGTGTAACGCTACGCTAACGGTATTTACTAAAATCCGTTACATAGCAATCCAGTTTTTAAAGATAAATAGCTTAAAGGAACAGTCTGGGCAAAAATAAAAAAACACCTTTATTTATGTTAATTACTAACTTTTATTAAATACAATTTATTATCAATTTGAAAAAAATATATACAGGTATACTGTATATACTGTATAAGAAAATGTCTGCTTTAGGATAAATGAATAATTTGATCAGGGCTTTAACTTGTTAATGGTTAGATGACCTTGTTTACTTTTTACACAGTCTGTCTTCGCTTCTTTACAGTTAACAGAGAAAATGCAGCTTTTGACAACTACCAAATGACATGAAACACTGGGAAGGGGGTCTAAGATGACACTGGGTATTTAAAAATGTGTTTATTTTCTTTTTTGTTTAGCAATTTAAAAAAAAATCAGTGCCCAAAACCACTGGCAGAAAATGAAAAAGCTAAACAAAACCAAAACACAAAGGGCCTCATTGACTAAAGGCAGAATTCACTTGTCTATTTCACCTCGCTACAATTCAAGTCGCATTGCCAAAATAGTCACAAATTCACTTCTCATTATTGACTAAGTGCCAACCAGTCTTGTCGAACAAGCGGACAGTGGCGATCACTACTGGATGCGTTGTGTGGTGTAGTCAGTTGGAGAGAAGTAGAGCCCTGCAATCAGCCCCCCCAATTTGCCAGTTTGAAATGGTGAAGTCAAACAGGTGAATTTGTTGCATTCCCTCATTCAACACACTCCTCATCTTAATCAATAGTAGAAGTACATGTGCACGCACAGTGATGTGAAGTGCTCCATAAGATTGCGACTATCATATTCGCCCAAATTGGTTGTGTATTCACCACATCACAGAGTTTCCTCAATAAGAGAACATGGGGAAGTGGCAAATAGATGTGAATTCATAGCTTTACATGACTATTCGGCCTTTAATCAATGAGGCCAATGATGTAACCAGAACCAGAAGAGGACCACTCACATCTTTACTGTGTACTGCATTTTACTTTCAATGATTTTTTGTGACACTGTCCCTTTAAACTAGGGAATTTGTCTGCACACAACTGATGATCTATAGCAGTGATGGCGAACATATGGCACATGTGCCAAAGAGGGTATGCAGGGCCCTCTCTTTTGGCACGCGAGCCGTCGCCAATCAGACAGTTTTCTTGGCCTGCACTGAAGGAGCGCTTGCTCACAGGGGAGCTCTCCTACCCCGATGCATGCGCGCGCCGCCCCCAACACAAGCATGATGACATCACTCACCAGCACCGGCACTTCGGGGGATGGCGCTGGTGAGTAATGTCACCTTGAAGGATCGCCACCACTGATCTATAGTGAAAGGGAGAAACTCCCATCCAGTGCCATTTACTGTATAACTTATGAGTTAAGTGTGCTGCTGCCATGTAGCATTTGGTAATTTCATGTTATAATTTATTATTAAAGGGTTTTTGGGGTTTTCTTTTCCTTTTTGGCAGGTTTTGTATCACAACATAGTGAGGAAAGGACCCACAGAGGTACTGGATAAAAATAATGCACATCCCAATAGGCCTGTGAATGTCACTGCAAATGGGGGAACCTGTGTTCTGTTTGAAACAAAGAGAATAATAATACAGTACAGGAATCAAACACAACTGGATGTAACAACTACTGACTTAAGTCTGTACAACTTCATGGACCTCACAAAGTCAAGATGCAATGAAGACAGTGCCACGTAAGTAAAGAGCACTTTAGTTATGGATATTACACATAGGACCCCACTGCTTGCACTGAGAAATTCCTGGGGTCCCTCAATATGTACAGAAATGGAACTGTTAATCAGAGAAGAGCACCCTACATGTTCCTATAGTAACCACCAGAGGTGGGTAGAGTATTCAAAATTTTTACTCAAGTAAAAGTATTGTTACTTG
>WMED01006397.1:4133-18514 GCA_019650415.1 Pipa parva | reverse complement strand
GTTCTGATCTGGCAGCTATATTTATGACCTTACACAATATCCACTCCAATAACATTAGAATATACATAGTCATGCTGTACTATACAATTAAAGAAAGATATACAGTGGTACCTCTGTTTATGAACGACTTGACTTTCGAATAAATCTGTATTCGACCACGACATTCGAGAAAAAATTTTGTCCTGAAATCCGAACAAACATTTGGAACTCGAACACCCGAGATGAGCCATTGCCTCGCCCGCAGCATCAATACGAGTCAATCTAAGATCGGATTTCTTATGGGTAAATTGTTTCGGTTCTTGACCAAATTGGTTCTCGACCGCACTTCCGGAACGAATTGTGGTCAAGAACAGAGGTACCACTGTATTCATATTGAAGTTAAGGAATAGGAGGAATTTGTGATAACTAGTTACGAGTTAGTTACTGGAAGCTGGAACTGCAATAGAAATATTTTAAAAGAAAAAATGTGTATTTGTTTTTCTGAAAACAGTGCATACAATGTTGCTAAATAGTATTTAAAAGGAGAGTGAATACAAATGTGCCATCAAAGCATATGGTGACATGATGAGCCACAGGAGCTTACAGTCTATTATTTTGGAATCTTCTAATAATAGGAGTTTTAATTAAATTCTTATGGAGTTTTAAATTAAATATTTACCTTTTGGACCAAACAAACAGAACCAATTTTTTAGACATGTTGCAGACAGCAGGGGTCCATAATGAAAACCCCTATACTAGGGTCAAAGGTTATAACCCCCCGCCTTTCCAGAGTGTCTTAATATATCCTTTGTAAAGTCCCAACACAACAGAGAGAGTTTAACCATTCACAACAATCTCTGCCCCTGCAGTACTTACAATCTAATTTGCTTACAAAGGCACACAAACTCTACAGCAGTGATCTTCAATCTGTGGCTCTCCAGCTGTTGGTGAACTACAACTCCCATCGTTCCCACTCCTACTATTGAGATGTTGACTGTCTAGCAATATCTAGAGAGCTGAAACCAATTAGGCTACCAGTACATATTTGGTAAGGCACACATTGGGTCCATTTACATGGAGACTCAGTAAAACCCAAGCAGCCCTACTGTCTTGGATTGTTGCAGAAGATCTCTACTGTTGTGACTTGATCCCTTGTGAATTCCCTACAAGCAGAATCTGTTAGGGACGGAGCTGTTACCTGGGAAACCCAAACAGAATTCTGGGACCCACTTTGTTATGTAGAAATGAATTTCTAAAGACACTGGGGGCCAAACATTGCTCTAGCATAAGGCCCTAAAGAGTTTTGGTCAATCACTGTATTCCACCTACTGCTGCACTGTCACGGTTATGTTATTTGGGGCCATCGTTGCTTTCTAACTGTTATGTTATTTGGGGTCACCACTGCACTGTAACGGTTATGTTATTTGGGGCCACCGCTGCACTGTAACGGTTATGTTATTTGGGGCCACCGCTGCACTGTAACGGTTATGTTATTTGGGGCCACCGCTGCACTGTAACGGTTATGTTATTTGGGGCCACCGCTGCATTTTACAGGGCATTGTAACTGTTGCACTGTATATGGGTGTGTCATTTTCTACACTGTGTATGTGTATATCTTATTGGGCAGTGCAGCACTTGTTATGAGTATATGGCAGGTCATGGTAGTTGCAGTTGCTATTTTTGGATTATTTCTTTCTTTGAAACTCTAAAAACATGCACAGACATCTTTTCTAGCACATTCCCTGTGTAGTTTCTGCTTTAGACAACAGTATTTGTAAACCAGCTATCGTTGAAGTTAAATTGTTCTTTGTTTTTTGCTTTTTGACTATTTTTATCTTTACTGATAGCAGCCATGTTGTTAAACAGTCCTCGCCAGTTCTATTGTTTTTTTTTTTTAATATAGTGCTTTAGACAATATGTATTCATGAAATGTGCCAGAAAGCCCAGTTTTTAAAGATAAATGGCTAAAGATATTTTTAGATACAATTTAGAATCACAGATTGAATATATTTTGTATTTAAATGGATTTGAGGCATTTTTTATTTTGGTGTTACTGCTCTTCTAAGAGGGGCATTTGTCTAAAGTTGCAAACACTAGTTTACAGACAAGGACTAAGCAAAGAGAAGCAGCTGTCCGACCATCTTTGCCCTATGTGCCATTCCCTGCCCTTTAAACAAAGCTCTCTGTACTTGACTGCAGGACCACAGATTCATTTTATTTTACATGCATTTTATAGCGAAATTGTTGTGGCCAGTGTGGGACCTGAGTGCTGGGGCCCACCAGGAAACACGAGATCAGGAGCCTGGCCAAAAGGCTGCCACTTCACGACATCTGGACCAAATGGGGTTCATCGAGAGTAGTCCCCCAATGGGCCACTCTGTTCTGCCCTGTCTAACTAACAGACAGCCGCTGCTATCGATTAGGCAGCTATGGCAGGATAGGGGGGCGCATTGGGATGTTAGAACTACTCCCAATGCATCATGTGACTGATGTCATAACATTACATGATCCTAATGTCATGGCACCGCCCCCTCCCCCAGGATTCTTTGGATGCCCATGTCTAGAAGAAGTCTCTAAACTGAAAAAAAAACCCACTGTTTTTTAAATCAGATTTTATGTAGGGGTGCTAAAAACTAAAAAAAAAAATGTATCTGAAAATAACCGTCAAAGGAAGCCATTTGCAATGAACAGCAGTGGTGTAACTGCTCACGGCTAGGCCCCTCTACTCCCTGCAACGCTGTCCCCTGCCATTTTGGGTGCAACGCAGAGTGGTCATAGTGGTTGTGACAGAGCAACCGGACCTCCTTTGGGTTCGGGCCTGGTCACAACTGCTATAGTTATGCCCCAGTGGACGGGCATTTCAAAGAAGAATCCTTGCACATTTTTTGTTGGGCCAAGATGCTTTTATTTAAAGGGTCTTTTGCACTTTTTATTTTTTGTATACTGTAGATAGGGGCATTATAGGACTGTTTTCTTCCCGATTTTATATAGATAAACATTACTCCTAGGAGGTTGTAACATCCATTAGGAAGGTCACTTTCTTTCCCCAGTCGGTGACCATGTGCAATTTACTATAAAAAGGAAGTGCATTAGGTTTATATTGTATAACACACATATACTGTAGCTAATTGCCATATTTTAGCATAAAAGATTAATTTTCCTCTTGACTAACAAAGAAACAAATGCAGCTGATTTCAGTTTAATTCACTAAATTTCACTTCAATGGCAGCAGGTAGGACTCAGGAAAGAAAAGTCAGGCTGACAGGGAAGATGACCGAGAGAAACGCTGTATAAAGGAACATTTCTTAAAATACATATATATTTACAAAAATGTTTATTTCATTAGTAGAACCTAAATTAGTATTAGAGCTTTGAGGTGACACACTTTAAGTCAGTGTGCATGCATACAAATACTGATTATAAACTAAAGGGAGTCTATTGATACAGTTATAATTAATAAGGGCAGTGAACTATTTCAGACAGGCTCCCATGCTGGGTTCATTTACACTATAGAGAATTATCCTAAATGTGATCTAGTCTGAGACCGTATTCATTTTCATGTAGCTTCCTTAATATCAAACTTTAGGGCACTGTTAAAAGCACAGAATGATCGTTCCCCTTGTAGTTTGGTAGATGCAATAAATGGTTTCAAGAAACTGTTGCAAGCTCTTTTATTTGTCTTTTTTAAACTAGACTTTACTGGAAGTGTTGGCTGTAAATATCCGTGCATATTGTTGGATGTTAATGAAGTAACTTGGTTTGCAAGGCTAGTCTGTATCGGCTTTCAGTAGCCAATGGTTTGCCTGGTTTATTTTTAAAGTCTCTTTTTTTGTTGTTGAAATCATCTTTAAGGCGGTTATTCACTAAAGTCCGAATTGTTGCGTATAAGGGCGAATTCGCCAGATTAAAGACAGTCGCAATAGGCTGCTACTGTCGCAGTCTCGTCTTTATAATGAGAATATTGTCGCAGGCGCGACTTTATTATGGGAAATTTGTCACAATCTTAACATTAAAAAAATTGTTGCGACTTTACAATGGGGAAATTGTAGCGGACTTACTATGGGAATCTGTTGTTTGCGAATTCGACAGTCGAATTCGCACCTTGGTGTATAACCCCCTAAATCTTAAATAGCTTTATTTTACATCTTGGGAAAACAATTTCAAAAACATACAGTATTAAAACCAGTTGATAAGTTACCATATTTTGATTACTACTCTTTTTATGGTACGTTAAATGTCACCTTTTGTTGGTGTTCTCTAGTCTTTTTGAGACTCCAGTTGATGAGTTGGATAAATGATGTAACGATCGTGTATTATGAGAGATCCCACGACTATGGTTTTGGTTTAATACACGTTCACTAATCTCTGGCATGTGTAACACTTATTTATTTCCACCCACTATTGTGTATTGTTCAATAGTCCTATTTCGTCATCTGTACCTATTGTATCTCGAAGAACAATTTTGTTGAGCTACTGCACCTACTTGTTGTGCCATAAAACAATTTTACAGATTATGGGGATTATTCACTAAGGTGCGAATTCGATTATCGAATTCTCAAACAGCAGATTCCCATAGCAAATCCGCGACAATTTCCCGATTTTTGTAAAGTCGCAACAATTTTTTAAAGTAAAAAATAGGTGAAGGATATTTGAAAATTACAAAGAGAAGGGAAGAGGAGTGTGGAGTTGCACTATAGCACAAAGGAAAACCCATCATTAAATGAATAGGAAACCCCAGAAGTTATAGGCTCATGTTGGCCTTGCTGTGGAAGCAGGCAGAATGGAGAAAGGATACAATTGTTTGTAACACAAGGAGGTTCCAGTTCTGACCAGTTCCAGTAGTGTGACTACTTGTGTTTAATATAAACCAATATCATGACATGTTTTGGGCTTGTATCCCTTGCTCAAATGATAATCATTTATTAGTCACACTACTGTAATTGGTCGGACTGCTATTTTGCATTATAATTGAGTGAATTTGTGCAATGGTGGATGCATTGTGCAGCAGTGGCCTTAAGAAACATCATTTGCATCCAGTGGAACAGTATCTGACGATATTAGCCGTATATCCATTGAGTTGCAATGCTTTTTAGATCTATACATTTTCAGTACTATATAGTGTACAGCAGGGGTATCAAGCACATGGCCCCTAAGACTGTCATCTGTGGTCCATGGGGCACCAGAGTTTCAGAGACCTCCTTGAGTAAGCAGAGTACAGTCTGAGAGAGAAGCATGCCTGTCAGGGGCATTGGGTGAGCCCTCAGAGAATTCTCAATGGTGGGCATGCTTCTACCTCAGACTGCTTCCTTACCTCCTGCTCATGCACGAGTGCTATGCACAAGTAAGGTAGAAGTGTTAGGTGGAAGTGCAAGAAAGAATTGTCAAGGGGGAAGAGAATATTGGATGAGAGTTTGAGACCCCTTGTGTCGAGGTTACATATACACAACCGCTGAGTACTTTATCTTCCAGACATTTATCCACAAAGCTATTGTCCACCTTCAAGCAAAAAAATAACTCTTCCCACCCTTAATTAGAATTGGGTGAACTGACTTTGGGTAAATTCAAAACAATAATATGAATAGGAGATGCACACTGGACAATTTTTAGCATCAACAAATTTTATAGTTAAATCCCAGACTACACAGTCTTTGGCGACCTAATGAAGGGAAGTCCCTGAAGCATTGCTTGCGCACTCTGGGATCTAACACTAAAAAACTCTTCGTGCTAAAAAGTGGCTGGTGTGCATCTCCTATTAAAATTGTTTAGGATTGTCCACTTTTAGTAGACTTGATTTATCATGAATAATGTGCTAAATACATTTTTTTTCTAAATACATTAATTTAAAGAATGGGCATTTAAATGTTACAACACGTTTAATAATGGTTTTACAATGGTTTATTACTTCTCTCCTGCATATCAGCGAATGTCGTGTAGTGCTTTCACTAGTAGCTGATGTCTATTAGAAGTGCCCTACCAGGCCTGCAACCTGCTGTGAATGAAAGGGCATAGTCAACTTCTGCTCTGTTCTCCAAACACCAACATCATGGCAAAGGGTTAAAAGCCAAATGCATTTCCAGTTACTATATTCAATTTGTGTTTCCAAAAATTCTGAATAGTGTAGAGAAAGTAAGATAGTTACCTTTAAAAATGGGACTTAAGGGCACACATGGGACTGGCTGAAGTCTATTAATTTGCATGGCTGCAATCAGTAAAGATGAGTACAGACAGAAATCATTTGTGAATTTACTTTCAAGGATAACATTTTTACAAGTGCTGTTTTTGAATAACTTCCATACTAATCCAAATGAGAATTTAGATTTTTTTTTTTTTATTATTTTGGTGTTCTTGGTCCTTCAATACACTCCAAGATGCATTAAGGCATTGGCGAACCCTATCTTTTATAAGGATACCGTTGCTATATGGTTTTATCCAAATGATAGAAGTAGCAGCACAATCTACACTTTTAGATAAGGTTACGTTTCTCTCACAGATACATAATCCCAGGTGTTTTGGCTAGACGCCACCAATGTATAACCAAAATAGTTTAGAACAAATGGCTTATAATTTTACCAGTCCTTGAAGGAGTTGCTTAAAAATCAATAGGGCCGGTGAATCTCCATGTGTGACATAGCCATTTAGAAACAGTTTATATTGGTTGTGACTCACTACTCACGCTAACATTCATTGGAAAATCTAGGTTTGGGAACATGTTGAACATCTGATGTCCATATCAAATGCAATATGAGATGTGTCTTTGGAGATAATCATTTGTTGATGGGTTTGTTTTGCCCTTCGAGAGGCAGTTGTATGTTTAATCCCCGACTAGGTTTTTAGCATTCCTGTTCTTTGTAAAGTTCAATATTTGAATGGAAATGATCGGTGGCAGCTGCAAATCCCTCCTTGTACCTAATTCTTTAGGGAATGGACTGAAGGCACAGATGCTATTAAGTGTATGCAAGGCTTCCAATTTACATGATGACCATAGATTTCAAGCTCAATCCCTTTGTGGCAGGTTTAATGACTAGCGTTCATGGTGCTTTCTTGTTAAACCTCATCTCCACCAATTAAACCAAGAAGTGCGTTTCTAATGTATACTAGAGAATTGGGTACTGTATGTAAATATGTCTTCTCTTTATATAAACAGACAGTTATACAGTAAATATCGGTATAGAGAGGGAAAGACAATGCCATCAAATCTGGAAGAGAACACTCAGACTAGGCCAATATATAATAACATAGAAATGAGTTAATTGTAAAATGAGCACAAGTAAATATGTTCTTGCCTAGTACCATCAAGTGCCAGTGATCAAGAAGAAAATGGAAGTTTTGTCATTTTTCATGGGGTTAGGTGTCAATTACAGGATCCGCCATTTAAATTGGCAAAGGTGGGCCAAATACAGTGCGTAGAATCTGTGTACATTTCAGTGGCATCATCTTCAGGGGGTTATTCACTAAAGTCCGAATTGTTGCATATAGGTGCAAATTCGCCAGATAAACACAGTCGCAATAGGCTGCTACTGTCACAGTCGCGTCTTTATAATGAGAATATTGTCGCCGTTGCAACTTTATGATGGGAAAATTGTCGCAATCTTTAACTTTGAAAAAATTGTCGCGACTTTACAATGGGGAAATTGTCACAGGGTTTGCCATGGGAATCCGTTGTTTGAGAATGCGACAGTCGAATTCGCACCTTAGTGAAAACCCCCCCTTAGCATTTGCTCAAAATCAGAGCCACTGGCCTTTACTCCTCAGTGCAGGCTGCAACATTTATGTCATTTTAAAAAAAAACTTTACTTCCTGTTTCCCAGCAGAAGTAGAAGTAGCAGGATAATATGTCATTAGGAATTCATTGGCATGAAATCTAATAAATGTGTGTATTTTGGGCTTAGTATAGACAAAGTAATTGAAGGAATTTTTGTTCTAATGTGACATGCCAAACTTGTTACTGTGAATTTTTTTTTTTACATCAATTGGTTCTAAGTAACAGTGACTTTTTTTTTTTTTTTTTTTTTTTTTTTTAACAAAAACAATTGCCACTTTGATGGGAAATATTTCATGTACAACTTATAATAGTAAAAATGAACTCAACATGTCTCTCTTATTATACAACCAGTAAATCTTTATCATTATTTGTGCAATGTGCCAAAAATAACATTTGGAACCTCAGAATAAGAATTTTGTTTTATATATTTTTTGATTTACATTTTTTTTTTTAATTCGCCTTTCCTATATAATGAATTTCTAGGCTTGGGGGGGTGGGTTGATTTTATTTCCCTGCTTGAACAGCTTTGTTCTTTAGGATGATTGGTGCATTAACCTGTCATCTTAGAGCATTAGGACTATGGCAAGATAATTGTTTTCTTAAACTTTTCTGTCAAGATTAAAAATGTTCCTCTAATAAATATACTTCCTTCAGCCTGAGCACATTGCGAGGCTTATGGAACAATGATGTCGGAGCTCCCAGATTGCTTTGGCAGCTCCATTGTTCTGAGAGAGTATACCAGACGCACTTATGTCCCAGGCTTTTTCATGGGCTTTTGTTCAGACCAAATTAATCTTTCAATGTGATAGCATTCATGATGGCATGTTAGAGGAGCGCATCCTAGCAACTGCAGTTTGGTTGCTGGGCAACATTGCTCTTCATTGGCCTTTCCTTTTACTCTAGTTTTTGTTAGAATAACTCTGAAGGCCACAAATGTATGAAGAAATCTATCCATACTGGATACTATCTTAATTGGTTGAAGCAGTTTTACTGCTGCATCTGATGCATTCCTACATTGTTTTGTAGATTTTCAGTAATGACTGTTGGAGAAAGGGAAACAACTTTGTATCAGGACGTTTAATGTGCCAAATGAAGTCTTATTCCATTGGAAAGACCTGGCCCCGGCAGCTTTAAAAATACTAAGTTGCCTTTGTAAACTTTTTTTTTTTTTTTAAATACTTAAGAGGCCTATTTATCAAAGTGCGAATTGCCCGTAGATGTGTGAATTCCCAATCATTCACTTGTTCTCCAACTTTGCTTATTCGTAAAAGATCATTTTCTGCAATGTGACTTATTTTCCCCCAATTCAACAGTTTACAGTGGCCACATAATGACTCTCTCCACTTCCCGTCACTGAGAATGCTAGAGCAATTCAGATTTTCATCATGCATCGAAGTGCAAATTTGCCATTTTGCACTTCTGAATTTAACTTAACCAATAAAGTGGTGAATTACTGGGGGCTTATGCTACTGTTCCTTTTACTAGTCTGGTTACATTTGACTCAAATGGTTCAGAAATTGTGTCAACCAAGTGCCAACATGAGCTAGAAATTGCCTGCCATTTAAATGAATGTAAAGCAATTGTAATTTAGGTGACTATTCTCAGAGGAAATAGAGTTTAGCACCGTGTTAGCCATAGATATAAGCAGAGACAAGTAGAGTATAGGGGATTCCTTTTATTGGCTAACGGAAGAGATGGTAAATGCCAGCTTTCCCCACTTCTTGGCTCTCTTCTGTATAACTGGGGCATGCTGGGAAGTCTGTATAACTGGGGTATGCTGGGTAGTCTGTAGAGACGAGTAGAGTATAGGGGATTCCTTTTATTGGCTAACGGAATAGATGGTAAATACAAGCTTTCCCCACTACTTAGCTCTCTTCTGTATAACTGGGGTATGCTGGGTAGTCTGTATAACTAAGGCATGCTGGGTAGTCTGTATAACTAAGGTATGCTGGTTAGTCTGTAGAGTATAGGGGATTCCTTTTATTGGCTAACGGAAGAGATGGTAAATACAAGTTTTCCCCACTACTTAGGTCTCCTCTACTGAATAGATGGTAAATGCCAGATTTCCAGGCTCCTAAGGCCTCTTCATCAGGCCTGAAAGCTTACATTTACCATCTATTCTGTTAGCCAATAAACTTATGCTTGACTTGTCTCTGCTTATTTTCAAAGGAGTTTAGCTCTGTGCAAAACTTTAAGATCTTTACATGCAGAGGTAGGGATATATGAGCATAATATCAGTCGATCACCATTATCCATGTTTAATGCACTGTCTGTGTAGACCATACTGTCTGTGTTCACATGTATGTAAAACCTCTCATTTTGCCTATAGGTGTCTAGGATGATGTTGTACCCTAAAATATGTCAACTTTACAATGGGATATTCACAATAAGTAACGTAGGTTTGTATATGCAAGGCAGTAATAATGGAATTGGGTGGGGTCAGATATTGTGGGAGAGAAGTAGGAGAGACAAGGGTGGAAAGAAGGGAGGAGTTGGAGGACAGAGGATTCCAGTGGAAGGCAAGGAACATTCAATGGAGGAATGCTAGGAAAATGTAAAGAGACTGACTGATGTGAGAGAGTTGGATAGTGTAGGTTGGAGATGAGGAAATAAGGAAAAAGAGAGAAGGGAATGGAGAGAGATGGAATGACAATGGAAAACTACAAATGAGGAGTCATTTTTCCCATAACTTGTTCATTATGTAATCGTGTTGCTTCTGAAGACTTTGTCACTTTCTATGCAGTAATTCTATTATTCTGAATCTTATGTAACACCACTTACATTGTTTGTTTTTTCCTGTACATAAACAAATGCGCTCCTTTTGCAGCCTTTGTACAAATGCAACTGCCTGCTAAGTCTTCTATGTGCCTCCCTCCAACTTGACTAAATCACACTGTGCAGAAGCTTTATATTGATATGCAATTAGTCTGAATTACATTTTACTGTAATGCAAAGAGATTAAGCTGTATATTGTTAGATTAAACGGCACATTTAACAGTTGTTTGAGAGCAGGACTTTCTTAGCACTAGCAGCTACGGAAGATCTGGTCTTCAGTGTTACAGAGTCACAGGACAGTCCTCTTGGGTGTACTGACCAACATATTCCAAGTGCTACCATGACATGCATGGTGATAAATATCTTATAAGCATCCTAGTATTCAGTGGAAAAATGTTGACTTGTGTAACTTTTTGTATAGAAAATTTCATGCTCCACCCATAAGTGGTACCATAGAGTTTATCCTGATTAACGAAGGGTAACATGAGACGTGTGGGCAGTGCGGTGGCTCAGTGTTAATCACTGCTGCCTTGCAGCACTGAGGTCCTAGGTTCAATTCCACCCTGGACTTCATCTGCATGGAGTTTGTATGTTCTCCCCGCACTTGTGTGGGTTTCCTCCCACAATCCAAAAACATACATCTGTGTGTGTGACAAATTAGGGAGACTAGATTGTAAGCTCCATGGGGCAGGGACTGAAGTGAATGAACCTCTGTAAAGCGCTTTGTAAAATAGTAGCGCTATATAAGATTGACTAAATAATAATAAAAATAAAATGATAAAATTACACAGTTATGGGTTTCACTTTTCTAATAATTCATCTTTACCATGATGCAATTCAAGTGTTGGTAAACCTAATTAGAACTTACTGTAATAAAATAGTTTTTCAGGAAAGGTACATGCCAAAAACCTTTCTCTGTGATGGGCCAAAATCCAGTTATGTAGTGTAAATGTTCAACTTGGTCTGGCTTCTCTTTCAGCACAGAAGATGTGGAAGATGGGTTTGGTCCTATTGGTCAGAAATGGGTGTGCAGCAGGATCTTTATGGTATAAACTGGTGGAAAACACTTGTCATTTTAGAATTAAACTAGGAAAATATAGATTGTTTAGGCTATAGACAATGTAAATGTTCTGTGATAACACAACTTTCCAAATAAAGACTAATTGGCATTACATAGTGATGAGGGATATATTAATAAATCAAACTCAAAATTTGGAATTATGTCTTATGTAGATAACACTTCAATATATATATATATTTTTTTGTATCTATTTCCTTAGGAATTCAGGTCCCTTTATCAAGGCTTCAGAAATAACAAGAAAGTGGAATCTGACATATGTAGCAGCTTCATGGGATTAAAGGATCACCGGAAGAACAGCCTTGGGCACCTTTATGTGGAAAACCATGAAACACACATAAATGCAATTGTACCGTGGACTATTTTGCGGAAGCCAGCAATGGATAAAAACAATTCTAGGAAAAATGATTCTGACAAAGACACTTCTGGGGAGACTTGCAGCTCAAGTGGGGATTCAGAAGAAAGCACAAATTCTGATAATGAATCCGATGTGTCAGGTCGACTTATAGCCGAACCATGTCGGGCAACTAAAAAGCACAGGAAGCTCTGCAGGTCTCCTTGCATAGAACCATACATACTAAAGCGGAATGAGATCATGCAAGACCTTACAGCTGAGGAAGAAACAGAAATTACTAAAGGGGTGAAGAAACCACTAGATGTGGATAAAGACTACCAAACCAAACTGGACTTTGCACTTAAATTGGGTTACTCTGAAGAACAAGTACTTCTTGTTCTCAAAAAACTTGGTACAAATGCTTTAATTAATGACATATTGGGGGAACTTGTGAAACTTGGCAGTAAGAACGAGAATGAACAGAATGGAGGTGTAAGCAACCCTGTTCTGCGGGAAACCTGCTCCCTGGAACTTCAGAGGTCCGACTCTCCTTTTCAACAAGAGATCATTGATGATAGTGAAAACCTAAGACCAATTGTTATTGATGGCAGCAATGTAGCAATGAGGTAAGAAGGCATACGTGAGACATATCCCAAGAAGGAATGCTCAAATGGAATGTTGAATTGCTAAAATAAAAGGAAAATACTGAGTTCTAGAAATTGGATAATAAACCTGCTTTTGTTCTAGAATATAATTTGTCTTGTGGCAAATTAGTCACGTTGGAGCATAGTCAAATAGGTGGCAGATGATGTGACTGCCCTGAAAGTTCCTATAGGAAAAATATTAGATGTCGTACTAAAGTATTCGTGCAGGGGGAAGAGGCAAATGTAATGTACCACATGGGGGGGGGGGGGGGGGGGGGGGGGGGGGGGGTAGAAGGGCATGTATTATCTTTGGTATGTTGGTAATGTTATAGGGCGGATCCTGTTGGTGAAAACAAGGGGTATTTTATTTGTAGAAGATGGGTTATTCCAATGTTTTCCCATTTGATAGGTTCAGTCATTGTAAAAAATGAGACAAGGCTAAATTTCTAAGAATTGGTACTGCTAGTGGCAAGGGAAAATCTAACCTTACCTGTAATCTATTTTTTTTTTTTTTTTTTTTTTTTTTTTTTAATAAATCCTACCTTTTTTAAATGGGAGAACTTCATTTTAATCTGTAGATATCAATAGTTTATTTTAGGTGAGGTAAGGGCAGAAGGGTGATACATTTCCTTTTGAGAAAAAGATAGAATTTACTAGTAGAGGGATGACTTTGATCTCAGAGCACTATAGTCACATGAAAGCAGTACAACAAACCAATCTTTCCATCAGTACCACAAAGCATAATATATGAGATTCTCCTCTGAGTCATAGACAATCTTCATTGCAGTTAACTAGTGCATACTTCTCAATGGTAAAGGTTGTAAAACAATTATTATCTTGCACTGGTTTTAAGATTGAACAACAAAAATCCTCCAGATTGTACCGTTACTTACCTTAAAACATCGGCCAAATATTGCAAAGACCCATTATGTATTTTCTAAATACTTGAATAATATGTGAAGCGAATGATGTTTACACGTGGGGCAGTTCTATTTAAGGGAGATAAAATAATTAATAAGTAATGGGACACATTTTATAGCATGTCTATCTACTGTATCCATCCATTCATCTTTTTCTAAAAACATAAGGACTATCCTATCATTATAATCTGGCAGACCTTGTCCATATTTGCTGGTGAAGCTTTTTCACTATATGTTTGAAATATATCCCGTTCTTGTATTGGCTTTAATTTTTTTAATCTATTTTCTTGCACATAAATTCACAAAATGAATTTTACCTTCTACATATACTGTTAAAACTGCTTCTTTTTTTTCCCCAAAGTCGAAAACGTATAAACAATTTTTCTGATGGAGAAAATGAATGTAAAAGATCATGGTTTTATTGACAGATTGAACTTTATTGTTTCAACAAAGAATCAAATGCTGTTTACCCAAAACAAAAATTAAATACAGTACTCTGTGGTGTAGTAGAGTGAAGGCTGTCTGGGACATACAGCATGTGTGATTTACCAGATAACACATTGCTAGGTTGAGAAAGCACAGAATAATATAATATTTGAATAACTATAAGGCAGTGAGTATGCCTGGTAACTCATATTGTAAAAACACATGGTTTATTTCCAAATGTCTATTACAACAGTAAGATTGGCATGGCAGGATGCTACTATAGTATTGTAAAACAATTTTTATGTTGATGTTGAATTTCATGATTTGTGTGTTCCTCTCTATTGGTTGCAGCCATTCTTTTTTCTGTGTAATAAACAAACCCCCACTCTGTCTGAAAGCCCAACTGATAAAAGCTGGCTGCAATCAGCAAAGCAAAATACAAAAAAAAAAAAAAAAATTACGC
>WMED01006396.1:1030-18514 GCA_019650415.1 Pipa parva | reverse complement strand
ATCTTGATCCAGGGAATTATTCTGATCCTTCAGTGTAAGAACATTACAAGTTATGGTTATTGGATAACTGGAAGTGTGGTCTTGATCCAGGGAATTATTCTGATTGCCATATTTGGAGTTGGGAAGGACTTTTTCCTTAATATGAGGATAATTGGCTCCTGCCTCATGTTTTTTGGCTTCCTCTGGATCAACATTGAAGGAAAATAGACTGAACTGGATGTCTTTGTGTGTTTGTCTTTCTCCAGCCTTATAAACTATGTTACTATATTACTATGTAACAGTTT
Organism: Pipa parva; assembly: GCA_019650415.1. Taxonomy (NCBI): domain Eukaryota; kingdom Metazoa; phylum Chordata; class Amphibia; order Anura; family Pipidae; genus Pipa; species Pipa parva. The sequence continues at coordinate 18,230 of WMED01006396.1, read as the reverse complement.
TAGAAAATGCCTAAATGCTAGTTTTTTACATTTGTTTTTCTTTTGAATTCACTCTACCTATCCTAATAAATATGGATAACAAACTTGGCATAGAATTATCCATAAACATCCATACATATATCATACATATATTTTAATTGAATCTTTTTTTATTTAAAATGATTTAGATAAACCTTGTAAAAATAAAATAGAATATGCAGATGTTTGAATGGTGGGGATGTACATTTTATCTACTTACTAATTTAAAAAGTTTATGATTATTTCCCCTAATCTTCCATATTTTTATACAGTCCTGACAGTTAGAGTCAGAGCAGTGTTCAGTTGAATTTATAGAAAGTACCATCCTTGTGACTGTAGTGATCAGATGAGTTCTGCTGAACATGCTGATTGCTGAATAGGCAATGGTTTGGTAACACTTACACTAATGGTAATTTAAGAAGCTCTTATCTTGTCTGAGAAATTGCTTTTGCCTTTGCAGGGGACGTCATTTAGAAAAACTAACAAGATTCAGGTCAGATATTGACAAGCAATTGACAAAAAGGTCATTTTCTTGTCCAGTCTCATTTTACCCAGCTCGTGTGCTGTCACAGTGAGGCAACATTGACTTGCTGTAAAGTAACAGAGGGATGAGTCCTGTCTTCATCTCTCATCACTCACATACAGACTTTTTGTATTCTGGCAAACCATTTAATCATCATATTCAATATAGGCTTCCAAATTGTCCCTTATGATTTGATACTTAAATAGGAATTCACATCGTCCTCTGTAATCCAAATTTCCAAATTCTAAAACAAGGTTCCTAATATGTAGAGATCTAGATTAAGGATAGGGATAGTGGCAGCGTGTATCAAACTGTTATTGGACTTGGTACCTGGTACCTTTATTAATATGCAATGCATATAGCATATTTACTAAAAGTACTCACAGTATAGGACAACTTATGTAGGACTCACTAAACTTATGAGGGAGGTCACTAGTTGCACCCAACTAGACTTCTTCTTGGCATTCTATGATGTAAACTTTTGCATTAATTAATTATAGTGAGGATATTCATCTATATCTTTCTAAAACTATTACTCCTTACAATTTGTTGAGGCTGCAGAAACTATGCTCTTTGTGACAGTAACCCAAAGGACACCTGCATCATTCCACACACTTTTAGGAATTAAATCCTCAGGCCTAGTTATCAACTTTTCTACATTTTAAGAGTAGTTTCTCCCTTACTGTATCTTCTTAACTTTTTCCCATTATACACACCCACAAGGTTTGTTCAGTCTAAAGCTTGCATACACAGTAGAAATCTACTGCAGCAGTCTGTGTTCCTAAGACAAATTCAGGACACATTAGTGTTTTCTCTGAACCTAATAGACATGTTTATTTATTGTAATTATCAAGCTTTGATTTATTATCCTATCCAGATGTTAGTATACATTTGCTGCAGATCATGTAAATAAAAGAATCCAACATATCACACTCAAGGACTATATATATATATATATATTCAAATACATCTTTACTGTGAATCAACACTTATTTTAACGTAATTTACACTACATTGATGCTTTTAAAATACTCCTATGAATTAGGTCCTATTAATATCTACTCATTAAACTGGCATACTGGAATATTCAATCAGCTGCTTCCAACCTACTTCTCCTGGGTAAAAACAGTTGCACATAGCCTTTCTAAGTGAGAATTTATAATGGCATATTACAGCATATTACTGAGGTGCCTCAGAAAGCCCAGTAGGTAAATTATGGCTGCAACCAGCAAAGAGAATAAAACGACAACACAAAGCAATAAAACTCAATAATTTAATGGATGACGGGAGAAATAGCTAAAGACAGCGAGGTGGCTCCCTTCACCATCACCTTCTTAGATCCGCTCTGGTTAGGAATAATATTTACTTACTGGAATCAGGTGGAAGCTAGGTTAAGAAGCTGGGTGGTGGCTGTTAGGGTAGCGTCAAGCAAAGTAGCCAGGCCCCCTTTAGTTGAGGACCCAGCCATAACCAGAACTGCACAGTAGAAATCTACTGTCCCAATTGTTATGCCATGAAACCAGTAGGGTCCCTGGCCCTATTGGCACCCTAGTCAACCCCCCCCCCGGTGCCCCCCTGACCTGCAACACCCCTCCTTGCCCCGTGCCCCCAACTCACCTCCAACATCGCTAGTAAAAAAAAATACACGTGAGCGCCCCCCTGGACACCCGGCGCCCCTAGCATCTGCCTATGTGGCCTAATGGGAGAGCCGGCCCTGCATGAAACCAATAATTATTTGGTTTACTAATTGACTAATTATTTAAAGTTGAAATTAGAAAGTTCCTTGACCTACCGCATTGTTAAGATGAATCAGAAGGACACTTAGCAGGAAGATAATTGTCCATAGATTGTCATGATGTTTACACAATTGCCTGAGTCCAGCAAATGAAGAGAGCATGTTATGAAAAACAAGATGTGCAAATCGTTTATTTGTTTCATAACAGTCCTTAAGGTTCTTCTACCTTTTTTCCATTGAAGTGATACTTTAGATTCATAGAAGTCTCTTTACCGGTGGATGCAAGAAGAAAGGCTAGGAGATAAAGGTTGGGGTTTAAAAGGGATGTTTACCTTAAGTAGATTTTTTTTTAAATACAGTATGTATTGTTATAAAGTTTGTTCTGTTTTCTTTTTTTTTTCTATTTTGTAGTTTTTAAGTTGTTTTTACTTTTTTTTCCCCTGAACATTCTTGTTTACATTTTAATGTTCCTCCAATTGCTGGGATTGGTTAACCTATAAAATAGATTGAGCGATTTGAAGGTAACATCCAGGAAAAACAAGATGGGAAAAAAAAATAAGTTATAAAAAAAAAAGTATTTTATATTAAAAATTAAGTTTTGAAAGATAATTTCCTGGTTGCCAGAAATCAAAACATTTAAGCAGAAGAATTTCAAATAATTCAAAAAGATATGAAAAAAAAGTAAACACCTAAGGGGGCTATTCACCAAGGTGCGAATTCGACTGTCAAATTCTCAAACAGCGGATTCCCATAGCAAATCCTCTACAATTTTCCCATTGTAAAGTCCGCGACAATTTTCCCATAGTAAAGTCGTGAAAATTTTCCCATAATAAAGTCGCGACTGTGACAATATTCTCATTATAAAGACTCGACTGTGACAGCGGCAGCCTATAGCGACTGTCTTTATCTGGCGAATTCATACCTATACGCAACTATTCAGACTTTAGTAAATAACCCCCCAAATGCAAATGGTCTCAGTATAACGTTGTTTACAACATGCTAAAAATGTAGGTGAACATTACCTTTAAGAAGATCAGTGAATTTCAAGGAGGTGAGGAAAAGGAGACGAAAGCTAATTAAGAGACCTGGTATTTAAAAGTATGAGGGTGAAAATAATCAAAAAAAAAAAGTACAAGACTGAGACTATAAAGATTCTTAATGATATCAACAAATAATGTTTCCTTCTTTACCTTCATCAAACCGTTCTTCTCTCATTCACACCCCTGATCATTTATCACATTCTATGTGTTTTTTAGCAGTTCTAATCAGGCTATGCTCACCAAGTGCAATTAAAACTATATGTTGACATTAATTATATCCATCTGACAGATGTGAATAAATCTTGGGTACCTTTGCCTGTCAGCCGGGCCTGGGGCTCCCTCACAAGCAGATGTTGAAATTCTTCAAATGAATGAATCGTTCTAGTATAAAGTAATCTCATTGTGCAGGAAAACAAACCTGGGAATTTCTGATGTGAAATATCAAAGAACTGCTTACAAAAAACCTGTTCTCTTTTTATGTGATCGAACATCAGGTTTGTCCCTCCAGATTAAGAAGAGTTCAAGACATTTATATGACAATAAAGGTCTTTCCCCAGTTTATCTTTGAATTAATCTTGGTGATTTTAATAGATGATCAGTTTTATATATTTTTTATATATCAAAGAAGTGCCATTTTGTAGCATTTAAACTATTTTGGCATAGTTGAGGTGCGAAATCGTAAACCTCCTAGCAGTCCCTAGGACCTCTTCAGCCTCTGAATTAAAATACTATAGGGTAATACACCCTGCAATCCCTTATTTGACTAAGGGTGAAATTTATTAAAGTCAGAAAGACTGCTCTGGGTCTTTCTGACTTTACCGATAGAAATCTCATTTTATTCTCACGAGATTTTGTGATCAAGATCAAGTTTTGTGATCCCAAATTTTTGGTATTTTCTATGGAAAGGTATCCATGCTACTAATGTAAAGCATGGCTACCTATCCAAGGAAAAAAGAATTAATAAACTTGGAGATTGAGAAACTCGATTTTGATATCTCAAATGAAATCTCGGGAGATCAACCCGAGATTTCTCTCGGTAAAGTCGGAAAGACTGCTGGTAATAAATTTCGCCTGTTACTAGTGTTCTTTGCCAGGGAATGCAAACACAAGGTTTCTGGCAATCACGGCTTGACTTTTACTGCATAGAAAAATGGTATTTCTCCAATCTGAAAATTTTTGAAGAATTCAGATTTGGCAAACCACTCAAGATAACTAAAAAGTGAAATTCACACGGCATCTTTGCCTCACTATCTCACCGTTTCCCTCGCTCCCCACATGCAGCTGCTATTGTTTAATTCCTATTGCTGCTAATCCCGTCGCATTCTTCGCATTGCATTTTCCACAGTTAAAAGAATGCAGCAAGAAGCATTCTTGCATTTTCCGCTCTATGAAATACTAATGTGTCATTGCACAGCCGATAGCTATTACTTTCAATGTGTTTTCGTGGCCAAGCAAAAACGCACAGCAAAATTCACCCGTGTGAACCTGGACTTAATATATGTTGATGTAATTATTACTGTACAGGAAACAGATTAATCACTTCAACAATGAACAGGTATGATAATTAAAACAGTGGATATAATCAGCTAATATTATAGTTCCCCTTTTTAAGGTATTAGTATCTTTATTTTACCTCTCTGATCTTGGATAAACACTCCCCTAGAACATATCTTAGTAAATGCCAAATGGGTTAACAGGCATCTGTGTATGCCCTAATATGCATATCTGTCTTGATATTGGACAGCAGCATCAGGTAAGATCGTGGCAATAAGCATAAAATAGGATGCAGTACTGTGGACATCTAGGTGCTATAATTATACAGCAGCCCATTGATGTAGTTATATACCTGAGAACAATATTGTTATTGAACTTTAGTTGCCCTTTAAACTGATTTCATTTTCAGACTGCTACAGAGAATTAGACAGTTGGTGGGCTGTAGGTATAAGGCAATTAGTTCAGCACATGTTTCCTAAAGTAGAAACAGCTTGGTATGACCCATAGTAAAAGAGGTCATCGTTAGTATTTCAGTTATTTCTTGGTTATTTATTTGACTTACTTTGGGTGTGTATAAACATAGATTTTGTCCATATTGTGTTATGCTCAGAGATGATTTTGCATTACTTTCTTTCCCCCTGATTATATTCAAAATAGCATCAACAATTTGTATATGAATTAGTCATGAGGATAACAGTGAGGAGACACTGTTCTGTATTGGCTTGGAAAGATTAGTAGATTTGATGCCTTTGTGCTTAAAGTTGTTAAAATTAATTGATTAACTGGACAAAACACATGTTTTCATGGGGGGCCCTGCCAAATTTTCTTGTTTTTCATTTGTTTTAAGCTACTTACTAAAATGTAAAAGCGTTCAAATAAAAATAATAAAAATATATATATGCTGATGCAGATTGATAAACTTGATTGCCTTGTTTATAATATTTCTACACAGATGTCACAGGGATGAAATTCTTTAGGATTCTGTCATTGAAACACAACACAGTGAGATATCCTGAAATATACCATAATAATATACTAATAATACACTATAATAGTATATTATATTAATCATATCATAAATATACTGTAATAATATACTAATACACTATAATATATTATATTAGTATAATAAATATACTGTAATAATATACTAATACACTATTATAATATATTATATTAATAATATAATAAATATACCATAATAATATACTAATAATACACTATAATAGTATATTATATTAATCATATAATATACTGTAATAATATACTAATATACTATAATAGTATATTATATTATAATATAATAAATATACTGTAATAATATACTAATACACTATAATAGTATATTATAATATAATAAATATGCTGTAATAATATACTAATACACTATCATAATATATTATATTAATAATATAATAAATCAACTGTCATAATATACTAATACACTATCATAATATATTATATTAATAATATAATAAACATACTGTAATAATATACTAATACACTATCATTATATATTATATTAATAATATAATAAATATACTATGATAATATCTCAACCTGGAAAATGACAAAGTACCATCTGTACATTAACGTTCATGACATATCAATAAAAACTAATTTAAAATGAAATATTTGACATCTAAAGAATTCTGTTTTTACAAATAAATGTCTGTAATAAATATGTAATTGAAAAGATATCGATTGTTAAATCAGTTTTTTTTTCTCCCCAGCCTTTAACTACTGTGCCTAAACCTTGAGATACACAATTAAGATTAGCCTCCCAAAACAGTGAATAACCCTTAAACTGATACTGGTCTTGGTTTTTTAATTTTTTTATTATTACATTCAAATGTCATAACATTTATCCAAAGATAAATTCCAGTGAATTAACAAATACGTGCTTTCCAAGATAAGGACGTGTGTTTCTTTTTTTTTTCCACTTGAAAAGGTTATCGAAGAATAAAGAAAAAAAAAACAATTCATCAAAACGATTACCGCTAAAATAGAGGTCAGACTTACTGCAACACCATTTCAATCAATGTTAATCTATTGCCTTTAATTTGCCAAAATAAATTGAATTAATTCATTAAGGAGACTATTGCTTTCTAGAGCTGAGAAAAGGATGACATAATCACTGCTTGGAGTTTAAGAATGATACAAAAGTCTAAAACCTGAAAAAGAATAATAAAATAAACAGTCAAATATAGTGACTAGATTAAAGAAAGCTCACATTTGCCTTATTGTGGCTACAGAGAGTTGTTTAACCCCTAAGGAGTCAAGCTGAAAGGAATGGCATCCTATGGGTGGCGTGTTGCTAAGAGGAAGGGGAAAAATCTGGTGGTGGATTGTCCAAAATGGCAGACATTTTAAAAGCACACGACGGCATTTCCAGCCACCATTTTCTACATATACAGGTGTCTCCATGCCTGTGGACCTTCATATATGATAGAATTTCCTATAGTAAAATAAAATATATGAGGCAATATCTGCATCCTGATACCTGGGTATTGTCCAAGCGAGCGGAAAGCTGACATGCAATAGGCTGGGTTATGAATTCTGTGTCCTTGTACATTTATTGGATTATTTTTTGCTTGTTGTTATAATTATTATTATTTTTGTGTGAAAATAATAAAAAGGTTTCACACTATTCTTTTTGCTTTTACATTGTTGGGGAATTCTATGAGCACATGCCATTAGCAGTCTAGAAGATTTAACCCTGATTTTGATGAATAATCTTGAGGGGATCACTCATGGAATTCAGTGAGTGAATAGGGAAGATACTCACTGATCATACTTTTAAGCTCCAATGCTGCTCCTGTTTTCTGGACTCTGCCAATTTCTTTGATTCTTGACAGCAACCGCAATCCTCTTCACTTCCTCTTCCTGTCAGTTTCACCAAATAGAGCAAGCGCAGTGGTAGGTTTCTGATGTAACACTGCTACTTCACCCATTTTATTTGGTAAAAATAACAGCAAATTAAAGTGAAGAGGATTGCAGGGGCTGTCAAGAACAGACGAGATTGGCCGAGAACAGAGAGCAGGGGCAGGTGCAATTGATGACTACTTCTCCCTCCCCCTTTCTAATCACCTCTTGATGAAACCAGCCTATAGTTATCCATCAATGATGTTTGGGTTAAAGTAAAATATTCAATGACATAATTTTTGTCATTTCATATTTGGGTGCACAAACTTCTCTGGACATTTCATGTTCGGGAAATTTCTCCCAAAACTTCTACAAGTCGTTTTTATTTATTTATTTATTTTTAATGAATTTTAGACTTACTCCACATCATCTAAAAAAAAAAAAAAAAAAAGTCTTACTATGACATTGGTTATATTATTGGTTATATAAAGTTATATGATTTGTGTTCTTTGTTAGGAGAATTCAATTGTGTTGGCCTCCTGTGGATCATTATGTGAAGAGACGCTAAAACACATCATACCCATATGTATTTCTGTCATCCGTCCTTATCAAGTAGGAGATGTTATTTATTAAAAATAAATCCCACAAAAATCAATAAAAATGAGTTTTATTGCAATTTACCTATCCATTTCCTAGAATCACGAATATTCTTCTAAAGTTTATGGATTTGTACCTTTCAGGTTACACTTTAGTAATGACTTAGTCTTATTTCCTTTTCTTGGAGAAAAAAGCTCATCAGCAGAGAACTCTATTTTATTTTCACCCGATGTAGTGATGGTGCATGAAACATGTTCATTCAATTTGCTCTTCAGAACAAGAACAATCGCTAAGTGTGAAGCCCAAAGCAAACTGGAAGTTAACACATCTACCTGCTGTTACAGCTCTAAGGACGCGTGAACAGATGACATTTCCTGAATGGGACATTACCCTTATTTTTAATTTATATACTGAAATAATTAAAAAAAAAAAAAAGATAATGAAGACATAACCTCTGTGTTGGAGTTTTTTCTAATGAATTGAGAAGCTATTATAAATATGCAGTTGGACAATTAGATGAGTATTTAAAGTTCAAACAGTTATGCAGTGTTTAGTACATTGGGATGGCTACCTGCACAAGAGGTAGTACTGACATTTTCTATAATGTTCTTGCTATAATCCAACAGACAGATTCATTAGTCATTTGGGTAAAATTATTTAGTTTACCCTTCCTTTAAATTATTATTTATATTTCACGCTATATTACGCATTAACACATATAGGTCTGAAACTAGGTCAATTTACGGAGACTCAAAGAAGTATAAATATTTAAAAAAAAAAAAATTATGTACCTTCCCTTCAGCATTTTTCCATCTCTTTCTATTATATCTTACTTGAAGTGCTGCTTAGACACACTGTGGGAAGAAGCCGCCCAGGTGAAATGTGTCCAGTGGAGGGGGTCCTATGGTTTCCTTGCAGCCCAGATATTCTCAAACCATGGTATGACACCATATGGATAAGGATACCATCTCTTTTTAATACGCTTTTCAAGATTCTCTGACTCTTTATCTGACGGTAATGCCCACAACATTGTAATTATATCTTATGGCTACTAAGCTTATTATTGATGGGTGATGTGGTGGTCTAGATTCCTGATGTCTTGATTATAGTCTTTACTTATACACATACATTATGACAAGGTGGTATTTAGGGCAATAGTCACCCTTCTTTTTGTTCTATTGCTCAGTCTCTCTTTGGGACTATTTTAATTGTTTTTACTGTTTTTTGTTTGTTTTTTCTTTTCTGTTTGGTGAGTTTTTTGGTAAAAATAAACTATATATTTTAATTCAAAATTGATGTTATCATTTCTCTATTTATTTCTCATTAAGAGTGCGCTGTGATATTGGGTTTTTTTTTCTTCTTTTTGTTTTTTTCAAAGTTACATTTACCCATCAGCTGCACCTATACAATTTTTTTATTATGGATATCGTATGCTCGCTGACCCAATCTTCCTTTTTTGAAGGACCGCTTATAGCAGAAGATGAAGATTGTCATTCGGCTTGGCATGGCAGTTATCCCTGTTTAGTCAAATTCCTAATACTCTTTTTTTATTATTGTTATTATTTTTAAGTGTTCTTTTAATTTTTGACTGCAGACAATTTTTTTAGACTTTTTATTTTATGGTAAAGAAGAAAACAGAACGCCGATTGTCTAGTTGAAAAGTGGGGTATTCCATGCTTATTTATAGGGCAAAAGTTGTTAAAATTGAAAAGACCGATCTAGGCTTTTTGAGTTTATCCCGCGGGATTATCACTCGAGTTTATCGATTAGATTTTTTGATGGAAAGGTAGCCATACTTTACATTAGTACGGCTATCTTTCCATTTAAAAAATCCGATAAAAAAACTCGAGCGATAATCTCACAGGATAAACTCGAAAAGCCGAGATTGGATTTTTCATCTTTAATAACTTTCACCCTAAGTATTCCCCACTTTTTCATCAAACAACTGACACTCCATGTTCTTCTTTATTTGAGTATTTCTGGATTTTACAGCAGGATTTTTCCTTTTGTTATTGTTCTGTTTTAATTTGTTGTTTTTTTTTTACGGGGCACTTAATCAATATGTCTGACGTTCCACATAAAACAATGAACAGAGCGGGGATTTAAACTTAAAACCACATAAAAGATGGTGTCAATCATGAATAATTAAAAAAAAATCACAAATCAAGAATTCAACATCAAAGATAACATTTTAGTAGAATGTAAGAATAACTACCATTCCAAACCATATAGGATTTTTTTTTTCTCTTTATCTGAAGTTATTTTTTAAATATCCGTCTGGTTATTTTGAATTATTTAGTACCAAATACAGTAGGTACATTATTAATGTACAAAAGGTATCTTGTTTATTATATGTTTTAAACTGAAGATAGTTATATAGTAAGGTTGAAAAAAAAGATACAAGTCCTTCAAGTTGAAGAAATAAAAAAAAACAACAGTGTCAGTAATGTGAAATCACATATCTACTATCTATCATCCATAAACCCCAACTGTTTCACAGTGGCCATATTTAAAAAGAGAATGGTTGAGTGTTTTATTGGTTTTACAGAGCAATATCAATAAATTGCTCAGATACCTGAGTTCAGATTCAATCACTGGTCTGTAAAATGTCCATTAATGGATGAAGAGTAAGCTCCTGTCAACGTTTGCATGTAATGACATTCTGTTCCATTAAACTGACAATAAAGTGGGAGTTCACTCAAAGTTTTCTTTCCTATGGAAAATCCTGTTGATTCAATTTTTTTTCTCCAATCATTTTGCAAATCTTCCTTTTTTTTTATTGAATTTTGTTTTCGTATAACATTGGTAAATGGATAGTCAACCTTCATTGTTTAAACAGATGTTGTTCTACAAAATCCTAGCATTAACTGCACACATGGAAGGGCACTTTAATTAGAGATAAGCGGTTTGGAGATGTAATAATCTGAGCAAATATGACATTGTTGACCTAAAGCAGGTTTGAATTTTTTTCAGATAAAGCCATAATTTATATAACCCAATATAAACCCTACGCAATGTATGTTCACAAGTAAAGTAGGAGGAAATTGTGCTAGTAAAAAAGTGGAAGCGTGTCTAAATAACTTTATTGTTCTAGTGCGTTACATATTTTGGGCAGGTTGCCCTTGATAAAATTTACTCCGTACCCAATTTTAAACAGTACACAAGGTTCAGTTTGGGACTCAGTTTAAATCAGGGGTTGGTGGGGGAATCTTACTTACCCCCCCAGCAGAGTTCGGCAGCGCGTGCTGCTGCTGCCGCTTCCGGCAGCACATTAGAGGAGAAGGAACCCGGAAGCGCTTATCAGATGCGCTCCCTGGTTCCTATTGGCTCCTGTGACCCTCCTCTTTGCACAGAGGGAGTCAGCTAGGACTCCCTCTGTGTCAGATCCAGCACTCCACCAGCAAACAAAATGCCTGGTGGAGCGTAGGCCCGGGGGCTGCAGTTGGCCCACAGGACACAAGTTTGAGACCCCTGGTTTAAATAGAACCCATGAGTTCATGTTGAATTTTGAAAAGCTTGAAATTCAAATGTTTGAAAATGTAACTTCATCTACATCGGACTTTGGTACCATTTAAAAATTATATGTGCCCATTGAAGGCGTGGGGCTGACTGCACTGCAAACTTTGGGCGCCTGAATTTTAAAATCAAAGAAAATGTTTTCAAGGAAAGCAAGGGAAGGTTTCTATCTAGGTAGGAACAGGTTTAGGTAGATTTGGAGTTGGGAAAGCCTGTACAATGCTGAGCCTTGCACTACTACTACAATAAATTATTAGTGCTTAAATGCCAGCCATGTATTAAAGCCAGTAGCACCCATTAGGCAACCCGGTACAACGAAGAGCTTACAATACCAGTAATTACAGCTTCTGAGCCAAATCGTGCTGCAACATTGGCAGTGGAGAATTCGTATGCTGAGCGGTTCAGGAGCAAAGTGCTCGAGCCATCTATTTTAAATCTCGCTGTTCCTGGAGTCTGCCTTGTGTAAGCATCTTTCCCCAGTGTCCTGCTGATCTGTCTTTCAGCTTTTAGATCTCCATGAATTCTGCAAGTTCTTCCAGAACTGCCCTAGCTCTGGTTTTCTTCTCTGCAGTGTTTAAGTTTTTTCTGTTCTGAGTCAAAGGGGTCATTTTTCAAATTGACAATTCGACTGTCAAAGCAAATTCGCATGTCATCAGGTGGCTACGCCCTGATTTTCTACTCCTTATTCACTAAACAGCAGGTTCCCGTAGTAAAATTATGGCCGTGACAATATTCCCATAGTTAAGTTGGGACGGTGACAGCAGCAGTTGTCTAGTGTGAAATTGTCGTTAGTTGGTGAGTTTACCACAGCACATAGTTTGCTGAGTACCCTATATTGGGGAAGTGATGAATTCACATCTTTATGAGACAATTCAGACCCCCAGAGTCTTCTCTGTCTCAGTTTGCAGATGAATAGCTTTACGTTTTCTGAATGTATCATCCGTGCAGTTCAGGATCTCAGTTACAGTTATAGTCTCAGCTATTTGTCTCTGGTTTGCTGCTGCATGATTTCTGTGAGTAACTTCTGCTACGCTTTGCTAAGTGACTCTGACTGTTAGGCTAGGTTCACACTAGCGTATGATGTGGAGCGCATCATACGCTAGTGTGAAAAAAAATACTACTCAATGTTTCCCTATGATAATGACATAGTTCCGGACACACTAGCGTATGAAACACATACGCCGTGTATGGAACCCTGGGTGTCGCATTTTGGTCAGTGCATAATATGTCACACACAAAATGCGACCAGATAGGATGAGCTGTGAACGCTGAGGGATGCTGTTCATCATATGCTAGTGTGAACTTAGCCTTATAGTTCCTCTGCGCTGCTTCACAAGATTGTGGGGGGAATTCACCAAGCTTCGAAGTGAGGTGCGTAGTGTTCACCTCACTTCAGAAAAACTGAAATGCGCATGCTGATGTCCTGCACGCGGACATCAGCATGTGCATTAAAGGGATTCCCCTCCCGGCGAGGAGACTTGAGTGCTCTCGCCGGGAGGGGAATCCCTTTAATGCGCATGCTGATGTCCGCGTGCAGGACATCAGCATGCGCATTTCAGTTTTTCCAAAGTGAGGCGAACACTACGCACCTCACTTCGAAGCTTGGTGAATTCCCCCCTGTGTGTCTTACAGATCCACATCTCCTTTGTTACTTGTGTAGTTCCACAGTTCCTATACTCTGCCAGTGAACCCCTCATTGTCTCCACCAGCTGCCATCGGTAGGGGGTTAACCCTCAACTGTGACCTGATAAAATTGCAAGTTTTATTTTAAAACATATAATAATAAAAAAAAATCAGATTAAAACACATTGTCAAATTATTTTTGATTCCTTTACAGAATCAATTTCATGTATTATATTTCCTGACTTTTTACATACATCACAACCGCGCTGACTTTATGTATGGTATTAAATGCAAAAATACTATTTGTTCCCGTCCTCATAAACTGCAATAACAGTGATTTAGCCGAGCCGACTTTTTTATTCTCTGACTACTCAGCAAAATTCCCCAAGCTTTATGGACAGATTTTTTTTTTTAGTCACTCCTATCTGAAAAGAGTAAAATATTATATATCACTGTGTCCTCTAATAGCTAGGACAGTTATTGACAAATTCCAGTTTCAAATGATCATTTTGCAGATAACCAAATTGCATAGACTATATAGGGGGGAATTCACGATAGTGCGAAGTGAGGTGCGGAGTCTTCGACTCACTTCGCACTGACTGATATGCACTTTAAAGGGATTCCAGTCTTGGCGAGACCAAAAGAGTTGCCTCACCGAGACTGGAATCCCTTTAAAGCATTCGTTGATGTCCGCGTGCAGGACATCAGCGAGCGCATAATTGTCTTTGCGAAGTGAGCCAAAGGATCCAGAGCTCAGATCATACTATGGTGAATTACCCCCTAAAGCTTCTTACTAACTAGGAATAGGGACTGGGATATTGTTTACTTGGAATTGTATCTAGACCAGTGGTTCTTAACCTTGTTTGAGCTACCGAACCCACCAGTTTCATACACACATTCACCGAACCCTTCTTTAGTGATAAATCCCTTGACCTCTGTGGCGGAGTCTCCACCGAATCCCTGAGACCGACTCACCAAACCCCTAGGGTTCGATCAAACCCCAGTTAAGAACCACTGATCTAGACTCTTTGTTTTTTCTTAATCGGGTTGAGGCTGTCCAATTGTCGTCGTACCCGGACCCTTGGTTTTGTAAGTAGGTTTTTTTTTCGGAATCTGACTTTGTAACACATTTAATTTTTCTGCTGCGTATTTCAATCAATATTTGTAAAATAATTTACCAATTTGTTTTTGCAAGTAAATTCATGAATCAGTCCATGAAATAAAGATATTTTAGTACAAATTTCTAAAAATAATCATTGACCTTTTGTTACTGGTAAGAAGCTCTTGAATCCCCTGAAATACTACATTCTTTTATTTAAAAATAAAACTTTGCAGTTACAGAAGAAGCAGGTGGATTTATTATTTGACAAAACTCATAGAATTCTCAGATGTGTTAACAGTACGTTCTCCATATTGCTGCAGTTACATTTAATGGGTTATCTCAAGTTATCAAAGCTAATTTTGTTGGAATGCTGAAAAATCAATCTTATTACAGGGGGTTATTCACTAACGTGTGAATTCGACTGTCGAATTCACAAACAGCAGAAAAGTCGCGAAAAATTTTTTAATGTTAAGATTGCGACAATTTTCCCATAATAAAGTTGCGACTGCGACAATATTCTCATTAAAAGACGCGACTGTGACAGTAGCAGCCTATTGCGACTGTCTTTATCTGGCGAATTCGCACCTATACGCAACAATTCGGACTTTAGTGAATAATCCCTAAGTGTTAAATGACAAATTGTAGGACTGTGCAACTGTATCTTCTCACTGGCAAATTTTTTAGATGTTTTTTAAGCACAGTAAAATCTATATTTTAGTGGAACAAATATATAGTTACAGACATTTGTAGACTTGTCTAAATAAAACCAAAAAAGCAGCTTCCAAAATATAATGGGTATGTAAAGTTTGCTCTCAAGCATTAAATATTTGGATATGTGTCAAAAAAATCCCTGATTGCATTTCTTCCTACTGTTTAGCTAAGTATAGTTTGGTATCATGGTGTTAGAAAATCCTAAAAATGTATGCAATTCATTTTAATTTCTTTTCTAATTTTTTTTTTTTATTATTATTCAAAGATTGACATTGTTAATTGCTGTTCATCTTGCTTGTGATTTGATTACTGAAATTCTTCTGATTATACCGGCTGCATTAAAAGCTCTGTGAAATTACAACCACAGTTGAAGTAGAGGTGGGTGTGACAAGATGACTAACCCTAATTGGAGATAAAATATGCCCTATTATCATGTGCTATAAATGGACGCAGATAATTGTGAATTTTACTGAGCAAGAAGTGATTAACAGTGTTGAGTTTTAAAAGATTCCAGATCAGTGATTATGAGTTTTAAAATCATGTCTGGGTTATTAAGACAAACATTAACTTTTTCTTAACAACAACGGGGAACGCTGAGCAGACTAAACTATATTTGTGATTTAAACCCCCCCCCCCTCGCCTTATTTTTGAAAATGTATTTAACAATTGTGACTTTGTATTTGATGCACCTATACTATTAACTGGAATATTAGCATTTTTTTTAAAGGAACAGTCTGGGCAAAAAAAAACCTCAAAAACTTTATTTATGTTAATGGCTGGAGAGGACTGTGCTTCTTGGCTGGATTGGGTGTATCGCGACGCCATAGAGTCGCTGGCACAGATTGAAGATGGAGTCTGCAACATGAATGTGCTATACTGCACTTCTTTACAGGTAAGAATTTTTTTTTGTTGTTGAAAAATTGATAATAAATTGCATTTAATAAAAGTTAGTAATTAACATAAATAAATAAAAGTGTTTTTTTGTTTTATTGTTTTTTTTCCCGGACTGTTCCTTTAAGGTGCCAAACTATGTTTTTAGTTTCACGGGGAAAAAAAAATCTAATTCTAATGATTATTCTGATAACACTACTCTGAGGATAATCTTGCCATTCATCCCGCTTAACATAACAATTTTACTCTTACTGGGTTTTCCAGTGACCCATTTATTTAATAAATCCACAGTTACAGTAAAAAAAAATGAACCTCTGCTGCTTATTATACTTCTGCTGCTATTAGCAATGAAAAATTGTCAAAGATGGTTGTTAATGCTATTTTCACTGGGCAAAATATGACAATTATCTCAACTCTTGTAGTGCAAATTTTGTAAGCTTGTGCATTGCTACATTCTCTACAAAAAACAAAAATCTGTGGATTGGTAAACCTGAAAGTCTCCTGGATACAGTTCCATCTTGTGATTCAAGGGAAGGACCGGTGTCTTTACAGGAGAATTTATGACATAAAGTTGCTCTGTATAATTACACCCTGGTGCTCCCACCTACTTTCCTCAGTATGACAACTTACTTCTAATATACACAAATCATTGTGGTGCCAGGCCTCAAGATGTGCATTAGCATCAATCTACTGACGCTCTAAAAAACATAGAAAAGCATTAAAGCGTGGATGTATCCTTTTATCAGACCAACATGGTGCAGATACAGGTGAGCAATGTTTCGGGGGAATCTGCACCACGTTGGTCTAATAAAAAGATATATTTAGACCCATCTTCTACTCCTTCACTGGATGCCTCTCTGGTGGGTGCTCATATCAAGTCAATGATTTTTGTCTGTAAAAATTCCTGCCAGTGCTCTGAAGAAGACTGGCCCTAACATAGAGGATGTCATAGGTGTAGTTGCTTTTATAGGGTGTAGTGGTGTAGGGATAGTTACTGTTATAGGGCACAGTAGTGCCCGTGTGGTGGTAGTTACTGTTATAGGGCACAGTAGTGCCAGTGTAGGGGTAGTTACTGTTATAGGGCA